>CAUYTI010043492.1:0-16898 GCA_963575145.1 Galago senegalensis | reverse complement strand
ACTATGCAAATGACATGAAATTTATGTGAACCAGCTTGATGAAAGTATTTCAGAATGTGTGTGAAAACACTACACTGTACCCCATGTTTGTATTGATGTATGCAGCTATCATTTAATTAAAAAAATTACAAAAAAAAATGCTCAATTAGATAGAATTGTCATAAATCACAATTTTTATCTTTATGTGTTTCCTTCTGAAAATTTTAATACTGGATTACTAAATCAAGAAAGTGTTTTTATTGAATGGTAAATTTTACCTCATAAAGCTTCAAACTTACACTTAATAAATTACTAATAATATTATCTAGGTACATTATCAACTCCGTCATTTAGGTGGACAAGATCCTGAAAAAAAAAAATAGTAGTTTCCTTAGCTAACAGACAAATTTCTTATTCTTTCATTATATCTCAAGTTTTAAAGATTGCATTATCTGATTATTTAGCTATAGTTGAGCTTTATTATCCTCAAGATAAATGTATCCAATTTTTAAAGAAAACATCCTGAATACTACCCAAAATTATATCACTTAATCCTCTTTCTAATGCTAAGAATTTTTTTACATATGCTAAGAAATTTGGAGTAGCTGGATATGTTGACAATAATTTTAACTAAATTCAATAATCTCCTTACGAATCATTACAGACAGCTGAATTATTTGCTATTATTTTATTACTAGAAGATTTTCATGATACTTCCTTAAATATCACTAATGGTCCCATTTATTCAGCATATACTGTGAAAAATATAAAAACTACTACACTGTTTGCTGATCCATCAGAAATTTTTATTTATTTGACACACTTTATAAATTAATTTAGAATACAAATATTCCAATTTTCATAACCCATGTATGGGCCTTCTCTAATTAACTGAACCTTTAACTGCTGGAAATGATTTTATTGATAAACTAATTGTCACTATGCAAAGAGCCCAAGAGGAACACGCTTTGTACCATAACAATGCTTCCTCATTCAAACATAAATGCAGTTTTTTATGGAAGAAATCCACAGACATTACATAATATATCGTCAAATAATTGTAATTCCTCATTTATCTCCAGATGTAAACTCTAGAGGTTTAAAACCAAATGATCTTTGGCAAGTGAATGTTACACAATATGCAGAATTTGGAAAATATAAATACATTCATCATTCTATTGCTACTTATTCCCATTTTTCTTGGGAATCTGCCCTTACAACATAAAGGGCTGATTCAATAATCGCTTACATATTAGAAGCTTTTGCAATTATGGCTCTTTCTCAAATGATAAAAACTGATAATGGATCTGCATACATTCCCCAAAAATGCCAACAATTTTTTAAAGCTTATAATAGTAAATACATTAATATATTCCAGCAAACAGTACAGGAAAAGCAATTATTGAACACCCAAACTGAACATTAAAATAAATACTCTTTCAAAAGAAAGGTGCAATGGGATATTCTACAATCCCTAAGAACAAAATTTATTTAGTTCTACTTACTCTAATTTCTTAAAATTTGGATTCTGAAGGTACCACTTCATCTACAAAACTAGGGATGAAGCATCCAGTTGTACTTATTAAGCAGCCTGTTTATTATAAAGATACTTTTAAAGGAGAATGGCTTCCTGGTGTGGTAATGCAATGGGATAGTAATAAGGTAGTGCTCTTTTTCCAGAGAAAACAATGAATTCTGGTTTCCAGATAGACACATGACACCAACATAACACCAGGCATCAACAGGCAGAAGAAAGATGAGCCAGGAATCTCACCATGGAGATGAACTCTCTGTCACTGGGGGGTGGGGGGGAGGAACCAATTTATCCCCAAATTTAGTTCAAGATTGCAAAGGAAATGGAGTTTCCCTCCTCCAATAACATGGAGAGAGATCTCTCAACTATGCCAGGAAGTGAGAACAATAGTGATGGTGAGCAATTATCCAATGACATCTTAATCCTTGTTTCTCCCAATGAGAACCATACTTAAAGTGAACAACAAAATTATACTTATTGGAGTTATATTCCTAACCCTCCATTATTATGAGAAGTTTCATGATTTGAACCATCAGTTTCTACATATGTGAATGAAAGTTCATGGCTTTCTAAACCATATGATGATGGAGTTTTTTTATTTATTTTTTGACCGAACAAAAGGGGATAGTATTCTCCAATTATCCATTGGAGTCATGGGACCATTTATATGTCTACGCCCACACCATCTTGCTTATCCTTTGGTTCACAACAGTGAATTAGTTTTAAAAATAATTCTGGTCATAATGAAATGTATTTCCTAAATAGAATAACTTTTGCTAAATTAATTTCGGCATATAATGCATTATTGTTCCATTTGCCTCATTGTAAGCTGTGTGTTTACTGATATTGTGTATTGGATTCATGGGTCAAAAAGTCAAGGCTCTTATTTATATGCTTTGAGTCAAAGTAAATTTGGATATATCCCTGATTGAAGATCTTTGGCCTATGTGATGATAAAATCAGGGCCTAGTTCTAGTCATCTTAGTCATCATAGAAATTCCACTGATATAATCTACTTACTCCAAATTATCTTTTGTGGAAAGAAAACTGTTTTTGCACAACCTGCTTCAAGTATTTATGGTTATCCTTCATAATCTTATTTTTTGGATAGTTAGAGCAGCTTTATTTATATTACATGCATGGAAAGGTATGCATATATATAAACCTGGACAGTATTCTCAACATAACTTCCATTTCAAGTGGCAAGAAGTCCATTTTATTATGCTTGTGTAAAACTTCCCTGGGTTTTCTTAGTTGGAAATATTAATTGGAATAAAGAAACCTGAGAAATACATTGTTTAGGCAAATGTCAAATGTTCACAAGTTCTAATGCATCCATGAAATTTAATTTTTCCTGAGATGGGATTTATTTACTTCAGGCCATAACTGGCATGTTGATTCCCATGAAGATGCTGAGACCATGGGAAGAGTCCACCACCATTTCCACCCTAATGAGTGTAGCCCAGAAGCTGATGAAGAGGAGGAAGAGGTTTATAAGTCTTTTGATAGTGGCAATTCTTGGGATTATAGCTGTCACAGCTTTTGCAGCCACTGCTGGAATAGCCCTCACTCAATCCATAAAGACTGAAAAATTTGTGTCTAATTGGCATAAAGATGCTGAGAAACTATGGGTTTCTCAAAAACAAATTGATATTGAAATTCATAGTTAACTGGCTTATTTAGAACAGATAGTAATTTTGATAGGAGATCAATTGTATAGTTTAGAAAAGCAGATCAAATTAAAATGTGACGAGAATGTTTCTTCTTATTGTGTAACCCATTTTTTATAATGAAACTTTCTTCCCTTGAAGTAAAGTCAGAAAACAGTTGTTAAACCATGAAAATTTAACAAATGATGTAACAGGTTTACAACATCAAGTATATAAAGCTTTTGAGTAAAAATTAGAACCAATTAGTGAAGATGATTTCTTGAAAGACATATCTGAATAAATTGCTCACTTGAATCCAATGGACAAAATTCATACTTAATTGGGACGTATGCTGTTTCTCTGTTCTTGTTTTGCCTGATTGGATTTGTGTTATATTAATCATCAAAAATTTTTTGAAGTTAAAAAATTAAGTTAGTGAGCAGAATGATGCTGTGGTTTTGGATATGGCAGCAGTAAAGCCAGTAATGTGAAAGGTAAAATTGGAGGTGTACATGCCCCATGCTCTTAAATAGTAGTTAAATCTCATGTGTTTCATGAGGAACATGGCCCCAGGATGGAGTCTCTGTACACTGAGGACATAGTGGGCCTGCTCAAAAGGAGAAATCTACAGTTCACAGAAAGGAATGTGTTAGAGGGCATGGCCAGGTTGCAGCTGGGATCTGAACATCTGTTAGGTACTGGGCCATTGTACTTTTTTTCATACTTCTCACTGACACAATAATTGGTCATTTAGTTTAAGGAAGTAGCCTAACAGAACAGAAAGCCTGACATCCTTGTGGTTTAGCCCCAAGCAAAATGTTCTCAGTTTGTATCAATTGTAGACATGCTCAACAGTAATTGTGCAAAATTCAATTTTTGTGGCAATTTCCAAAATTTCTCTTCACTTTTTTAACTGTTTGTTATTTTAAACCTTTATGGGATATTTTAGTATATATAAGAGGAGCAATGAAGATAGGTAGTTACTGAGTGCCTGATCAAGCCTCAGTCTCCCTTTCATGTTCTTTATTTCATATATTTTTTTTCATCTTTAGTGATTTCCTCTGTGTCATTGATCAGTTAGCCCAGAGAAAAGCAACAGGTATGGAGGATACTAGTTGTAACAGCACCTCACCAGATTTGAAGAGGTAATCTTTCCTGAGACACAATCATCCAAAACAAGCATATTCTAGAGAAAGAAGTAACACATCATGAAAAGTAGAAATGGGAATCGTGTGATGTACCATTTAATTCAGTCAATGATTGTTCAATCATTGGACTCAATTTCTTGTTCCATAACATCCCAGTGAAGCGCACTAGGTATAAACCACACTGTTGAATTTGATTAAAAAACCATGACTTGAATAGTAAAGGATGGGTTGTTGAATCCCTTGGCCATTGTTACAAAGTAAAATTTAGGCAGCAGGAATTAAGGGTGGAGAAAAGAACCCAATTTTTTTTGTAACAGTTTGTACCCAACAACAAACCTGGACAGTAGCTAAGAATGCTTAGCAGGAATAAGATAAAGCATTAAAGTGGTAAACCAAGGCAACACCCGTTGTTATGTCATCCATGGTGACCATATAGTGACTTCACCCTGAATGTCATGGGATCCAGGCTTCTGGTCAGAGATACTGGAGGTTCATGCTCAATTCTGCTGGTGTCCTGAAAGCATTTTATCCAGGTGAAAGCATTTTATCCAGGAGAATTATTAATTCTCCATCCAAATACAGAGAAATATTCACACATTTTTGCTTTAATGATTATAATAACGGCTGAGATTCCAGTCACTATTCTGACACAACAGTTGAGATTTGTATACCAATGAGACTCAAGCTGCATTCCAAATGGAAAAACTGCCTAGAGATACTTAAGCTGCATGCTTTTTTTTTCTTCTTTTTTTTTCTTCCGGAGACAGAATTTCACATTGTCATACTCAGTAGAGTGCTGTGACATCACAGCTCACAAAAAGCTCCATCTCCTGGACTCAGGTGATTCTTTTGTCTCAGCCTCTTCTGTAGCTTAAACTACCAGTGCCTGGCTCAGTGCTCAGCAATTTTTGTTTAGTTTGGCCAGGACCATTATCAAATTCACCATTGTAGTGAGGCAGCAATATGGACATCAAAGATGAAATATTTTTTAAACTAGATTTTGTGGCAAGGGGTGGTTCTTCATGCTTCTCATCTTGGCAATTTGGGAGGCCCAGACAACTGGATTGTCTGAAATTAAGAATTGGAGAACAGTCTCAGCACTAATGACATACTCACCTCTGATTGAGAGGCCCAGTAAGTTAGATTGTTTGAACTTCTGAATTGGAGAACAGTCTGAACAATAATGACATACCCATCTCTGCTGATTGGAGAACAGTCTCAGCACTAATGACATACTTGAATTCACCCTTGTGGTGAGCCAGAAATTCATACTTCAAAGATGAAATATTTTTGAAACTAGATTTTGTGGCCAGGGGTGGCTCTTCATCTTTGCAATTTGGGAGGCCCAGTCAGTTGGACTGACTGAAATTCTGAATTGAAGAACAGTCTCATCACCAATGACATACCTGTCTGTGAAGAATAAAAGTGACCAGGTGTTATGCCAGATCCTGACATGCCATCTGAGCAAAGAGGTTCACTTGATGGGCACACTTGAAGTTTGCTGTGGGCTATATCACTACCAAGGTACTCTAACAAAGGCAATAAAACAAATGTTCAAATTGTGTATGAAAACACCACACTGTACCATATGATTGCATTAATATACAAAGATATTATTTAATAAAAAATAAAATAAAATAAAATTCTCTGCCTCAATAAATAAAGGGGAAAAACATTTGTATTGGATTTACTTGTCAATTTAACTTTCAAAAAAAAAATAGAGACAGAGACTTACTTTATTTATCACAATCAGTAAAGTTCTGTGGTTTCTACAGATTACAGAAACCTCCAACTCCTAGGCTTAGACAATATTCTACTTAGCCTCCAGAGTAGTTGGGACTACAGGCACACTCTACAATGCATCCTCCCCCAAGGGGACTACAATAAATCTCATCTCGTATGTACTCTTGTATTCCATCTGCCAACTGAACTTTCCTCATAATTTCACTCTTGGAAAATGTACCTAGCAAAGCTTTTTCTTTTCTTTCTTTTCTTTTCTTTTCTTTTCTTTTCTTTTCTTTTCTTTTCTTTTCTTTTCTTTTCTTTTCTTTTCTTTTTTTTCTTTTCTTCTTTTTTCTTTTTTCTTTCTTTCTTTCTTTCTTTCTTTCTTTCTTTCTTTCTTTCTTTCTTTCTTTCTTTCTTTCTTTCTTTCTCTCTCTCTCTCTTTCCTTTTGTCTTTTGTTTTTATGGAACTGGATCTCACTCTGTTCCCCAGGCTAAATTATCCATGACCTCAGCTTTGCACAAAATGACATACAACTGTGGGGCAAAGTGATTCTCCAAGGTATCCTCCTGCCTCACCTGGAAATATAGGTAAAAGATACAACACTTGACTACCCTTTCTATCTGAGTAGAAACATGGTCGGAGATCAGGGCTGAGATTGTCTTTCTGGTGTTCAGCCTCGCCTCTAATGACAGCTCAGGGGCTCTGCCTAATTTTGCTGACCAGATCATTGAAATATTATAGCCATATGTGTAATATTTCATTGAGCGGTACTTAAGAAATGAGCTTATCAAGGATTTTGAGGATTAGCCAATCCTCAGGTCTCAGTGACATATAGGGAGTATGTCAGGTCTGTTTTACATATCCATGGTGGGAGACCACCAGAACTATGCATGGATCTCTCTTATTCTTATCAGGTTAAATTATTTATTGTATATTATGTGTATGATCCCACATAAGTCTTTAACCTGCATTGTGGCAAGAATCCAAAAGTTTAGGTACACCTACCACAGGATTCAGGATTGATAGAAATTTAAAGATAGCTAATATTTCTCATGATGAGCACAAATAACTGCAGGTATGGAGTGAAGTACTGGACACAGTACCTCACCAGATTTTGGGAGGAAACCTTCAGTGAGACACCTACTGTCCAAAAGAAGCCTATTCTAGAGAAAGAAATAAAATATCAAGAAAAGTAGTAATGGTAATTCTATGACGTGCCATTTACCTCTGTCAAATCATTGTCCAGTCATTGGGATCTATTTCTTGTTCTATAACATCCCAGGGAAGCACTAGGTATAAACCACACTCTTCCATTTTATTATAAATCTGTGACTTGAAAAGGAAAGTATGATTTGTTGAATACCTTAGATTTCATTAAAAACAATATTTAGGAAGCAAAAATTGAGTACGGAAAAAAGAACACCAGTCTTTGTAACAAACAACTCAGACTTCAACTATGCTAGCTTAGCAGGAGTAAGAATAAGCTTAAAGATGGTAACCCAGGGCAACACTGATTTTGGTGTCATTCATGATGAGCATGTGCTGATTTAATCCTAGAATGTCATTGGATCCTAGTTTCTGGTCAAATATACTCACTGGAATTTTCTGCTCACTTCACCTGGTATCCTACATGAGTTTGACTCAGGACATTTATTAGCCCTCCAACGACAGAGAAAGAAGTGATAAGTGATCTCTCATTTGAGCCTTGTTTATTAGATGAATAGCTGAGATTCCAGTCACGAGGCTGACACAGAATTTGAGATATTGTACAGCAGTGAGACACAAGCTGCATTCCAGATAGTAAAACTGCATAGAGTCTTAAGTAGGATGCTCTTTCTTCTTCTTCTTTACTTTTTCTTTGAGACAGTGTTTCACTTTCTCACTATTGGTAGTTTGCTGTGCCATTGCAGATCACAGAAACATCTACCTCCTGGGATCAAGTGATTCTTTTGCATCAACCTTCCCATTCACATGAACTAAAGGCACATGCCACAATGCCAACCTATTTTTTGTTGCAGATTTGCTCAGACCATTTTTGAACCCACCAACCTCATGATGTGCCACCACATCAGATATCAAATATGGTATTTTTCAAAATAGGTTTTGTGGCCAAGGTCAGTCCTTATGACTCTCATCTTGGCTATTTGGGGTGGCTCAGTCAGTTTGATTGTCTGAGCTTCTGAATTGGAGAGCAATCTCACCACTAGTGAGATACCTGAAGAATAAAATTCCTAGATATTTTACAGGCCCCTTGCATGCCAGGTGAGGATATGGGTTTGCTTGATGAGAACACTTGAAGTTTCCTCTAAGCTATATTACCAGGGTACTCTACCAAAGAGAACAAATCAAGAATCTATCTCAATAACATAAAATAAGGAAAATCATTTTTATTAGAGTTACTCCTCATTTTTCCTTTTTTTCTTTTTTACAGACAGAAACTTACTTTATTTGTCATGCTCAGTAATGTTCTGTGGCATCTACAGATCAAAGCAACCTCCAACTCCTGGGCTTAAGCAATCTTCTTCTCTCAGACCCCTGAGTATCTGGGAATTAATGTGCACACCACAATGACTGGCCATTATTTCACTTTTGTTCACAGAGCTAGTGTTGAAAAATTTTCCGTATATTAGATGTTAACTGGGGAAATTATTCTCTCATAGGGAAATTTTTTCTTAAATCACGTATTAGGCAAGACTCCAGATTTTCCTCAACACTGGCCTTTAGGTACCTTAGATTCTTATAGTCACTCCAGTGTGTCCACACAGTGAAGTTTTGTCACAATTCAAGTTTTTTTTTTTATACAGAATAAAATATCCAGATTATACACTGCATCACTTCTGTTGCATTTTTAAATCTGTGCCAATATTCCCTTGGCCCAATCAGTCCAAGTCCAGGGACCAGACATGTTGGGAAAACCCCTACCCATCAGATCAACTGGTTGTCTTCTAAACAACCAACCACAAATGAACTTGTCCTAACTCATTGTTACATGATACCACTGGGGACCACAATTAATCTTCTCCTGTATGTAGTCCTGTATTCCATCTTTCTACTGACCTTTCCTCATAATTTCACTTTGGGAAAATGAATGTAAAAATTTTTATTTATTTATTTCTCTCTATGTTCCTCTCTTTCTCTCTCTCTCTCTCTCTCTCTCTCTCTCTCTCTCCATCTTTCTGTCCCTCTCTCTCTCTCTTTCTTCTGTCTTTCTTTATCTTATTTTCTATCATTTTTTCTTTCTTTCTTCTTTCTTTCTCTCTCTCTTTCTTTCTATTTTTCTTTTACTGTATTTCATGAGATGGATTCTCACGCTTTTCCCAGGGCTAAATTGTCCATGACCTCTACCTTGAACATAATGACATCCTACTATTCAGTTGAAGGAATCCTCCTGATTCAGCCTCTGGAGTAACTAGAACAATATGTAAAAGATACAATACTTGACTACACTTTCTATTTGAGTAGAAACCTATTGAATGATCAGGGCTGATTTTGATTTATGTTTTTCAGCATTGTTTCTAACAAGGGAGCTCAGGGGATCTAACCAATTTGGCTACCCAGAGAATCAACATATTATAGTCATGCTTTGGATAACTCATTCAGGCCTACTTCAGAAATGAAGCTTATAGGGGACTTTGAGGATTGTCCAAACCTGAGGCCTGGGAGACACAATAGGGAGTATGTCAGGATTGTTTTACATATCCATGATGTGGGATCACCACAAATATGCATTGATATCTTATCCTTATCACGTCTCATTAGCTACTTTGTAACACTTATGATCTGACATAACTCATCAACGTACATTGTGGTCAAAGAGACAAAAGTTTACACACAGCTGACATGGAATTCATGTGTTTTGTTTTTTTTTATTTTTAGAAATTTGAAGATAGGCTGATATTTCCCATGATTATCATCAATAACTGCAGGTATAAAGTACATTAAGGACACAGTACCTCACCAGATTTCCAGAAGAAACCTTCAGTGAGATGAGTATCATCCAGAACAAGCCTATTTTAGGAAAAGAAGTCAAACATCATGAAAAGTAGAAGTGGGAATTGTATGGTGTACCATTTAGTCTGTGAAACCATTGATCGTTGGGCTTGATTTCATTTACCATAACATCCCAGGGCAACACTAGGCATAAACCAAACTTTTCTGTTTAATTCCAATCTGTGACTTGAAAAGGTAAATATATAATTCTGAACTACCAGCACTCTCCTCCACTCTCACCTGAGGTCTGGATGCCTGTCCCCCATGGAGTATTATTCTTGGGCATTTTCTCAAGAGATTTGCACAGGGTGAGCAATAGTGCTGGTCTGTGCTGATTTTCTGACACTTGAGTAGGAATAGGGTGGTCAAATGAGAGGGAACCATACAGGAGAGGTGGTACCCTGAAGTGCAGAGCAGTTGCCGCAGTAGCAGGAACAATCAGGGGCACACACTTGAAGCTATTCTTGACAAAAATGCCCTATCTCTCAGGGCAACCAGAGAAAGCCTGGTATCTTCTCTGGTGGCAGGGCAGCTACTGGTGGAACAAATCAGCGATGGAAGTCCAGGCCCCTTGAATAAAGAGTAGTGGCCTATTGTGGTGCACAGGTACTAGAATATGTACACACAGAGCCGGCAGACTCTCATGACAGGGATGAGCCATTGGACTGCTTGACAGAGCCTAAGAGGCACCCAGCCCTTAGGGAATTATGTCTGAGATAAAGGTGGGCAGGCAGAGGCTGGAACTGATAGCTGAGTGTGAGCTCTAACCCTGCCCATCTGCACGCAAACTGCAGTGTAGACCAGGTCTGATCCTCACGGGTATTATAGACAGGAGGAAAACAAATTCTGCAAAGTTTTTCCATCCTGTTCTTGCAGCAACATCAATCAGGGGAGGGACTAAAACTGAGTGAACTGCGCTAGCCTCCATTAAATACCTTAGTTTGCCAAGGCTCATCTTTCTCTATTAGATACTCGCATAGAGTACAGGCCTATCTCAGGACACATAGATATCTTTATGGCTCAGGCAGGCTTAAACCCCTAGAGCAACTGCTCATTGGAGACAACTGGGTCTTCACCCTTGTGGTCTTATCAGTGATGGGTTGACAGCATTCAGCCTTTCCAGACTAATTTATTTGCTGGATGTGTCCTTATGACCTCAGGGAGGACTGGAGTGGGTCATACTTGAGCTGCCAGAAGACTACTGATATCTAGTTGCTGAAGACATTTTGAACTCTCTCACCTTAGGCCAGTGCTGAGTGTGTCAATTGATTTGGACTTCTTAAATTGGGCCAATTAACAGAAGGTTATCCAAATTTATACCCTGAGTATGTGGTTGAGGGAAAATTTCTTGTTCAAATTATTGCCGGTCAGGGTAAGCTGTCTTAATTGCTTGTATTTTACACAGCTGAGACTTCAACCCAGAGTAACAGATTCACTAGGGTAAGACAAGATAAGCTGAAAATAAGGCTCCACCACTTCAAAAAGACCCCCAGTTTCTCTGGACAAACATTTTAAGGGTCTTTAACGGGTCCTCATAGAAAAGGGACAGATGTCAGTCCCAGCTGTTATTAAAGAGCTAGTTAATCACTAATGCTGGAGGCCCCAAACTAACTTCTTCATATCTGCTCATCTAGCCAAATGGTGTAAAATAAGTATGGGGAAGAATTAGTGGAAAACTTCTTCGGTAACATGAAATAACCAGAGTAGATCAATGAACCCAAGGAAATATTTGGCAGACACAACTGAAGATTCCATTCATAAGCAGATTTCTGAGATGTCACAAATTGAATTCAGAATTAGGATTGCAAATAAGATTAAAAGAATAAAGAGGGGTGTTGCTGTTTTCTGAGGTAACCTGTCAATGACCTGGAGGAATGTGCTGCAGAATAAATGAATAGTGTAAAAGGGAGACTGAAGCTCGTTCCATAACATGGTGACTGCCTATTTTTATTGATCCTCTTATATACTCTAAAACATCCAAAAATTTTAAAATATGAAAATGTGGGGTAAACCCCCACAGCTGTGTGCTCCTTCACAAACTATGTGCTCCCTTTAAGCTCCAGAGGCAGGTGGACAGACTTCTGTAGAAGGCAACTCTGTCGATGACCCAGTATCCCTGGTCAGCATGGTAAAAGGCCTCAGGAATAGGGCATAACAACCCATCTCCAGTGGTTCTGGCCATGTGGCTGTTAATCCTGCAAAGAAGGGGTTAAAAACCTTTCTGCAGAGACACAGCCTAGGGGTTGATAAGTGAACTCTTATCGGAAAACTACGTAGGCCTCCAGATTTCCAGAGACAAAAGCCATAAATCTGCTTTATGTAATACAATGATTGTGTAGTGTAACTTCAAGGTTTTATTCCCTTCTTGGTAATCTCAAATATTTAGACAAACTCCCTAAAGCAGCTGTCTCTAGGTTTCAAACTTTGTGTCTTTTTAAAGGCTGAAGTAACTTTAGAAAGTAATATGAATGCTTTGCTTGTTAATTAATAATGGGTATGTGACCAGCCAACTATAAAAGGTAGTCTTGAACAATAAAGTTTTGCTACTTCCATCAGAGAAGTAGTCTCTCTCTTTCACTATAATTATTCCAGATGTGAGACTGCACCTGTGGTGATGCAGTCTGTCTCTCATGAAACCCCTACACAACATGAAAGAGTTAAGAAAGTTAAGTAAAATTACAGAAACTGCCATAAAAATTCCAATTCAGTACAATTACTTATGAATTGATACAAATTGAAACAATTGATACAATTGATACAAATTGAAAACATTTTGCTTAGGGCTAAAACACAAGGGCACCATGCCTTCTATTCTGTTATTTCTTTCCTTAAAATAAAACTAGCAACTACTCTGTAAATGAGGAGAAAGGAGCAAAGTAAAATGGCCCAGTGCCTCTACAGATGTTCAGTCCCCAGCTACAACCCAGCATGACCATCTGGCACAGTCCTTTCTGTGAATGTTACTGCTTTTCCACATGTCTGGGCATTTTCTCAGAGTAAGGGTATTTCAACTTAGGGCAATGTTCCTCATGGAGCACATGAGGTTAAAATACCTTGTCTGAGGGTGGGGAGATTGTATTGCTTCATAAAGGCTTCATAAAGGTTGGAATTAGAAATTCAAGGAGCATTTCAAAAGTTAACCCAAGAATTCAATGAATTCAGACAAAATAATTAAAGATTTTGACACATTGAGACAAGAATTTGGAGTCCTCAAAGATCTGAGAACTACAGTAAAGTCCTGATTAACAAAATGGAGAAAGCAGGAGAAATGATTTCTGACAATGAAAACAAAGCTTTTGAATGCTTGAAAGCACTTAAGGAGGGAGAGGAATGGAGAATAAAAATGGATGAATATTTGAAAGGCATAATTACATGAAAACTAATATTGCCTAATGAAAATCCATGAAGGTGATAAAATTTTTCAGAAAGAACAGCATATATTCATAAAATGCTAAAAGAGAACTTCCAGACATGCCAAGAGATTCTTAAATTCATATTGCAGACAGTTTGAGAACCCCAACATGAATCAGCCTGAATAAAACATTCCCCTGGTCATTATACTAAAATTCATTAAAGTTAATGTGAAGGAGAAAATTCTGAAAATAGTCAGATGTAAGAAAAACATAACCTACAAGGGGAAGAATATTAGAGTGACTGAAGATCTTCCTGCTGAAAGCTTTCAAGCTAGAAGAGGGTGGTCATCAAATTTTAATCTCCTAAGACAAAATAACTTTCAACCCAGGATCCAGCTAAAGTGAGTTTCATTTATGATAAAGCAATTAATTAAATACTTTAATGACATTCACTTGTTAAAAAATTTGCCATAACTAAACAAGCTCTCCAAGATATTCTCAGACCTATCCTTCATAATGAGCAGTGCAATCCCCTACCACCAATGTAAACTCACTCAGGAACTTTTGATCAAATTCCAACTTCCACAGTGATGAAAAGTTAAAAAATGTCCACTGGACATTCAAAAACTTTGATATCCAAAATTTTACCATTCTTACAAATATTCTCAAATAATGTTAATGGCTTAAATTGTCCTCTAAAGTGGCACAGGTTGTCAGACTGGACACAAAAAATCTGGCTAGATACCTGCAGCATAACAGAATCTCATCTTACCTTAATGTATCAATATAGATTCAGGGTGAAGGGATGGTCATCTATATTCCAGGAAAATGATAACCAGAATAAGCAAGTGTTGCAATTTTAATAGCAGATACAAAAGACTTTAAACCAATAAAAGTAAGCAAAGATAAGAATAGTCACTTCATATTTGTTAAGGGTAATGCTCAATCTGATGAGATTTAAATTATCAAAATTTATGTACAAAAAATGAATGTACCTCAATTTATAAGAGACACTTTAACAGGCATAAGCAATTTAATTTCCTCCCACTCCATCTTAGTCAGAGATTTTATCACCCCTTTGGTACTATTTAATAGATACACCAATAAGAAGCTAAGCAAAGAAATTTTAGATTTAAACTTAAGCATTCAAAATTTATATTTAACAGACATCTATAGAACATTTAATCCTAATAAAACTTAATGCACATTTTTTCATTAGCCCATGGAATATACTTCAGAATTATTCACATCTTAGGTCACAAGTCTAACCTCAGCAAATATAAAAGAATAGAAATTATTCCTTGCATCTTCTTGGACCATCTTTCAATAAATTTTGAACAACAGATTCCAGTAACAACAGGAATCTTCAGACTCATACAAAAATTTGGAAGGTAAACAATCTTATGATGAATGATAGCTGAGTAAGAGATGAGATTAAAAAGCAAATTACCAAATATTTGGGAAAAAATAATAATGAAGACATAAATTATTAGAAAATCTAGTATACAACTAAGGCAATCCAAAGAGGGAAATTTATTAAACTGCAAGCCTTCCTCAAAAAAAAAAAAAAAAAATGAAAAGTGAGGAAGTTAACAACTTAATGGGACATTGCAAGCAACTGGAAAAGGAAGAACATTTTAATCCCAAACCCAGCAGAAGACAAGAAATCACCAGTGTTAGAATAAAATTATTAGAAATTGAAAATGAAAGAAATATACAACATATCAATAAATCAAAAAGTTGGTTTTTGGAAAAGGTCTATAAAATAGATCCACCTGTTCCCAACCTAACAAGGAAAAAAAATAGTAAAATAACTCATTTCATCAATCAGAAATGGTAAAGATTAAATAACAAAATACATCTCAGAAATTAAAAAAAATATTTAATGAATATTACAAGAAAATTATTCTCAGAAATATGAAAATCTGAGTGAAATTCACCAATACTTGGAAGTATGCCTCCTTTCAAGAATTAGCCAGAATGAAGTGGAAATGTTGAAGAGGTCAATATCAAGTTCTGAAATAATATCAACTATACAAAATCTCCCTATCAAGAAAAGACTGGGACCAGATGGATTTGTGTCAGAATTCTACCAAGCCTTTAAGATAAACTAGTAACTTTATTACTTAACCTTTTCCAAAATATAAAAATGGGCCTTCTGACATCTGAGGATGCATCAACAAAGCACTCTTCAGACACCAAATGTTATTGACTTGTCACCATACACCAGATGTCATTGTCTTGATCTTGTACTTTTCAGACTCAAAAACTAGTGTTTGGTAGTCATCACATATGGTCGTACTGGGGGCCAGAGGAAAAGATGGTAGACTGTAGGCAGCTTTCCACACAGGCTCCCATCCAGAACAAGATATAAAAGACAGCATTTTAGCAAGTAAGCATATGATTTGGAGCTGAGCCAAGAGAGAAGGTTGTAGAACACAGATCAACCCCGCTGAGGTAAGCTGTAACCCCAAACAAACAAACAAAATGTACTAAATCCATTTTCAAGCAGATAGTATTTCCCACTGCCACAAGAAGGATTCACAGTAAACTACATACAAAAAGTGAACAGAGTTAAGTCATTCTCCATTCTATCCCATGGAAAAGACCTCTTAAAAACTGGACCTCCTACCCCTACTAGGGTGCCATGGCACTTCCCTGCAAGGCATAAACTATATAAAACTGTATATATTCTCTACTTTCCATTCTGAACTACCAAAACTCTCCTCCACTCTCACCCCAATGTCTGGAAGTCTGTCTCCTATGATGTCCAGATTCATGGGCATTTTCTTGAGAGGTGTAGATGGGCAGGGGCTATTGATGGTCTGTTCTGATAAAAGGGTTTGGGAGTAAAGAGAAGATAGTCAGCTGAGAGGGAACCATACAGGAAGAGTGATGCCCAAGGGCCCAGACTAGCAATAGCAGCAAGAACAATGAGGCTAATGATCCTCAGATATTTCAGACATATCTGCCCTATCTCTCTGGGCAGCCAGAGGAGCCAGGTATCTTCTCTGTAGGAAGCCAGAGAACTGATTATGTGTAAGGGGAAAGCCTGAGGCAGTAGTGTTCTTAGTGGAATGTGGGGACTAGAAAACTTCTACACAGAGATAGCAGACTCAAAGGGGTGGGGTCTGAGCCAGAGGACTGATTTACTGAGTCAAAGATGCACTCAGATCATAGCTGAGACAAAAGTGGACAAGTACAGGCTGGAATTGACAGTTGAGCATGAACTCTAACTGCTTGTCACTGCCTGGGGCTGTTGCGTTGGGGTTTCATGAGAGACAGACAGCGTCACTACATGTACAGTCTCGCATCTGGAATTATTATAGTGAAGGAGAGAGACTACCTCTCTGGTGGAAGTAGCAAAGCTTTAAAAGGTGTTCAAGACCACCTTTTATAGTTGGCTGGTCACGTACACATTATTAATTAACAAGCAAAGCATTCATACTATTTTCTAAAGTTAGTTCAACCTTCAAAAAGACACAAAGTTTGAAACCTAGAGACAGCTGCAAAAGGGAG
>CAUYTI010043490.1:0-24676 GCA_963575145.1 Galago senegalensis | reverse complement strand
AATGTCAAGACAGTGAGAGCAGAGCATTAAACCAAGTTCAGGTCCCTTCTGGATACAGGGTCTCTGCCACTGTGCCACTGCAAACATTGCTTATGTGTGCAGGGAGGGGTTCAGTTTAATGAGCATTTACTAAGCCCCCACTGCTCAGCTCTACTGCTCTACTGGCTCTGACACCTCAGAGACTCTCCCTCAGTGACCTTGTCCTCAAATGTATGGAGATGAGGTACTCAAAGATCCTTCTCAGAATGAGGAAGGGGGTTGGGCCACCCTCAACACTGGCAGATCTGGTCTCTCTGAGGGTACTGCTGCAGCCATGGTCTAACCCTCATACCACCTGTTAGACCTCTGACCTCACCCTCAGATGCTTTGTGAGGACCACCTAGCACAGAGGCCAGCAGTCAGCCTCTCTTCCTATTACCCTCTGATCTCTCACTAAGGGGATACTGCAAAAAGTCCCTGGAATTCCCATCCTGGCTCTGCCTCAGATTAGCCCTGCGACCTTAGACAAGCTGTTTCCCCGCTCTAGGACTCAGAGTCCCTGTCAAAGGAGGGTTCTCTAAGAGCTCTCTAAGACCTAAGTACTATGGTCTCCTGAGGTAAGAATAAGGACGTTTTTCATAGAAGGGACAGGGCTTCCAAAAGAGGAAGCCTTCCTGAGTCATCCTGGGGAGCAGGAGACTTTCCTTCTGATACCCCATCCTCAGACCCAAAACACAGGAAAACCAGCTGCTGTCTACTGGCCCTGGTGCCTCTTCCTCCCCCACCAACCCCCATCTCCCCCCATCTTGCATGGGAGCTGGGTCTGAGGGGTAGGGGTCTGGAAGAGTCATGGCCTATGGGAAAAGGTGGGGAGCCCATAGACCATGCTGGCCAGGTGGGGCCTTTTCTGCTGCCTATAAAAGAGGCTCAGCATAATTGCACTGCCTGTCACTCCTGCCTCCTGCTATCTATCTCCCCAGCTGACCCAGGGCACCCACCATTATATTAGTTCCTGTTGCGCTGCAGAAACTTATCACTTATACATGCAGCTGGGTGATGTAGGCTGGGCTGAGGGGAGGTGGTCCCTCCCATTAGGTCCCCCCTCATTCAACCAGGGCCTTCTTGGGGCTGCTAAGCTGCATAGTGGTGAGGATGCCCAGGCTGGGCAGATTCCCAGACTTCTATAGTGTCAGAGGTATAAGATAACCTGCCAATGACCTGGGAAATTGGGCTGTGCCCCCTTAGGACACAGTGCTGGGGAAGAGTCTCATAGAGAAGGTCCCCTCACGAACCTCTGACAGGCAGCCAGGCCTCAGTCCTGTGACTAAGCCTGGTGCAGTCCACTGAGGTATGCCCTAGCCTCTCCATCCCATATCACAACTCACCTTCCATTCTTCCATATTTTCTGACCAAATGCTCCCTCTCCAAAAGGGGGTTGAAATTATGGGAGGGGGTTTCAAAAAAGGAAAGAATCTGGAAGTGTCTGAATTAAAATGTCATGCCGAGAATTAAAATGTTTTAATGGATGCCAATCATTGCCTCTGAGCTGCCCTGGACAATTACCCAGCCCTGAGAAAGAAATGGAAGCCCTAAAATGTGATGAAACATCTCCAAACACATATGGCAAGTTGGTAGCCTTGAGAGCAGGCCTCTGGCTCCTGGTGTACAGCTCTACATCCTGCCTAGGCCAGGGCTGTAGGTCAGTGACTTCAACCAGAAAACAAAAATAGTCCTACTATACTACTGGGCCTTGACTCTCAAGTGCCTCTGTCTTCTCCACTACGTGCATGCCTGCTGGGCAGAGTGGGTACTGATGAGCCCCCACCTGAGTGAAAGAGACCTGTGTTCCAACTCCCTCTTACCAGATGTATGATTCCAGGTGAGTTACCTAACCTCTCTGAGTCTTAGCATCCTCATTTCCACATGTACATAATGCTTATTCCTTAGACTTGTAGTGAGGATTAAATGAAATAGAGTATTTAAAGCATCTGGCTTTATGTACTTTATATCTTGGTACCCATGTAACTACAACAACATTCATCCTTTCTTTATTCAATAAACATTTCAAGATCTTTCCAGAAACCTGAAAATTTCCTAACCTTCAGCCCATCCAAACCAATCTGTCCACAAATACACTGTTCTACCACCTCCTGCCTTCTTAAGTCAGGCAACTCTCAGCTGGCACCTTACCCACAACTGCCTCCTAATTAGTTTCCTTACCATTACCCTTTATTTATTTTTTGAGACAGAGTCTTACTTTGTCACCTCTTATAGAGTGCCATGGTGTCACAGCTCACAGCAACCTCAGACTCTTGAGGTTTAGCGATTCTCTTGCCTCAGCCCCCCCAGTAGCTAGGACTACAGGCTCTTGCCACAGTGCCCAGCTATTTTTAGAGATGGGGTCTCACTCTTGCTCAGGCTGGTCTCAAACTTGCAAGCTCAGGCAATCTGCCCACCACAGCCTCCCAGAGTGCTAGGATTACTGGCATGAGCCACCACACCTGGCTCTTACTCTATATTAATCCTCCTCCCACAGGAAGCAAAGTGATCCTTCTAATCTGATATCACCTACTTAATACCCTTCAGTAGTTTATGAACTGCCATTAGTATAAATTATAAACTCCTCATTACAGCCCACAAAGCCCTGCAAGCTGGTCCTTAGCACATGCTGTTCCCTTCGCCTAGAATACTTTTCCTTCTCTCCTCCTTCCTCCACCTCTAGAGGCCATCTTCTTCACCTTGCTGACTCCTTTGTCAGAGCTTAACTTAAATATCACCTCCTCCAGGAAGCTTCCCTTGATTCCTTGCCTCCAGATGAATTTAGGTGACACCACAGAGTGTACCTATATGACTGTACACGTTCCCTGGCAGTGCACTTATCAGGCTAGATAGCAATTGCTTGTTCAGTTGTCTAGGTTCCTAAACTACATGAGGTCAGAGGCTTTTCCTGCTCTTCATTGTGTCCTGTGTAACAAGAGATATGGTGAGCAGTCAATTAATTTGGAGTGATAGACTGGATGAAGGATGAATGAATGGATGGATGAACAGATAGATGGAAAAAATGACATCTCTCTGTAAAGTATTCCTGAACTCCTCTGGGCAGGGCATTCTTCCTCTGAGCTTCGTAACACCTAATGCAAACCTCTACCCTAGCTTTCCATCCCTCGGCTGTGAAATGGAGGAAATAATAGTACCTACCTGATGGGGGTTATTACTATTAAATGATATAAGCCACATAATAGTTTTAAATCCATGACAACAAGTTAAGATTAGACAAGATAATCCACACAAAGTGCTTAGAACAGGATCTTGCACTTAGTAAGTGCTGGAAAATGTTAGCTACAGTAATTATTATAGCATTTATAATTTTCTTTCTGCCTATGTTGCCCGCCAAATAGTTTCTCAGGGGCACTGCTTAGGTCTTACTCATCTTTTTTTTTTTTTCTTACTCATCTTTGGATGTACCACTACTACCGCCTCCCATAGCCTAGCTAGGTTTTTTCAGTAAATGTAAAAATAAGCGAATGCAGATTTGCCAGCTGATGAGTCAGGGCACAGCAACCCCCTTCATCACTCACAAACCTCGACACACACTAACACCAACAGTCTCTTACACATTCGCACCCACTCACATTCATTCAGAGAACCCCAAAATATCCTTGGACAACCACTCAGTCTCCTAAAGTCAGCTATGCATAAGTGAAGATCCTTACCTGGCCCCCACTCCTGAGCCTTCCACAATCCACCCCAATACTCAGCACCCAGTTCTCACCCCTGGAATGGTGAGAGGGAAAGCAAAGCTGGACCTTCAGGATTCAACACTAGCAGCACCCCTCCTTCCCGACTAAGGATGTGCTCCTTTCTTTCTTTTTTTGGCAGGAGCTGGGTTTGAACCTGCCACCTCCGGCATATGGAGCCAGCGCCCTACCTCTTTGAGCCACAGGTGCCACCCCTTCTTTCCCTTTCTTTGGCAGATAGTTGAAGAAGAGACCTGGTAGCCAGAACTCCAGGGTTCCTTCCTCACTCATCTAGTCCCATTTCTAAACCTGGCAGCATAGCCCCACTGTCCTCCTCTCCTAGTGCCATGCAGAGCAACCTGTATGAAGATGGCAAGACCTAGAAGCCCCTAGGCCTAGGATGGTGCAAAGGCCTTCTTAGCTTTGAGGTGCAATAATTATATTATCTACCGGGTGCGTAATAAGGGTCAGATACTGAGCCCAGAGCTTTACCTGCTTGTTTAATCCTCACAACCACCCTTTTCCAGAGGAGGACACTTGAGGCACTGTAGGTTAGGCGATTTACCTAAAATCACCAGGTAGAACTGGCATTAAGGTCTTTAATTTCAGAATCTTCAACAGCCAGACTTTAGGGAATGTGGGGATGAAAGGGGAGCCTGGGGGGCTTTCAGATATTAAGCCAGGAGACGCCCCTCAAGACAGCACCTGCTCCCCATCGTCAGGCCCTCATCTCTGCAGAAAAGGGGCGCTTAACTCCCGGGGTGGGGTCTGCTTCTCTCGGGGACCTGGGCGGGGCTTGGCGAGCCCAGGGGAGGCACCGAACCGGTGGCCCCGGCTCGCAGGCCAAGATGGCTGTTAATTAAAGTGCTGGCACTAGCTCCTCTCTGCAAAGTTTGAAGCCGTTATTTTCCACTCCAGCGAAGCGGGGAGAATCCGGCTGGGCTGACAGAGACGCCACACCGCGCCAGGGGAGCGGGCGCTCTGTCGGGGCGGGAGGCGGGACGCCGTGCAGCGGCCAGCTCGCCTCTCCGACGCCCCGGCGAGCGCGGGGGTGGGTGCTCCCGCCTCCTCCTCGGCCTGCCTGCGGCCAGCTGTGACATCCCTGGCGGGCTCTACGAGGGTTACAGAGTTGCGAGTGGTGGGCGAGCCCCAGCGTGGTAACGGAGAAGGAGTCAGTGTACTTGCTTACCTGGGGAAGTCGACTCTGTATAAATGATGCGCTGACGACCGTGCGCATGCCCCTCGGGTCACCAGCCCTGTAGTTCGTAGAGGGTGGGAGGCTCACACTGAGGATTCCGCCTTGGGAGATCAGGAGGCTGGACTGACAGCAGACAGCTGAGGACTACTCACTCAGCCTGAGGAGGTCCAGCAGCCCTGACCCCTCATCTCTCTGCACTTTGGGTAATAAACAACACCCGGAGACCCTCTTTCACCGAAACTGGAAGAGCTTGAAGCCAGACTGAGGGTTTGAATCCCTGCTCTACCACTTATTAGTTGTGTGACTTTGGGCAAATCTCCTAACTTTCCAGAGCCTGTGTTCCCCAGCTGTAAAATGAAAATAATGATTAGGCTTTACCTCTTTGGATTGATGCGAAGATCAGTGTGATCACCTATGTAAACCCTTCAACATAGGGCCTAGCACACAGTAAGCCCTGAATGAATGCTGTTTACTGATTTTTTTTTTAAAGCTCCCTCCTTGGTAGTGGGGGTCGCTCTAACCTGGGCTCTGCCATCAGTGCTTAAATGATCCTCTCTCACAGACCCCTCATCAGATGTTCCCACTTCTCTTTCTTTCCAGCCCTGGACAGGGGTAAGCAATCTCAACCTTGGGTAGGGAAGACCAGAGATCATATGGACCGCGGTGGCAGGTCAGCAGGGAGAGGGTAAGCTGGGAGGGGGCCCACTCAGGAAAAGGCCAGGGGTGTCATTCTTTAGCAGTGGTCTGAGCCCTCCTTCCTAGTGGGCTGAAGAAGGGTGAAGGAGGAGCTGTGGAGCAGCACGGAACTGGGTCTCAAATAATGTGACAAATATTTTGATGAAAGTAGACACATTTCAGTTTATGCAACCTAAACACTATCACACTTGAGGAAGAGGAGAGTCTCACACAATCTGATAGAGATAAGAATTAGGGGTCGCTGAGGAGGCAGGGGTGTGTGTGAGAGGAAGAGAAGGGCTGGGTGAGGTCAGCCCCCTCCTCAAAGTAACTGATAAAGGGGCCACCACTCAGGGATAGTATTTGTACCTGTCAGCTCAGAGAAGTAATGTGGGGGTGCCTAGCTTTTTAGTATCCCCATTTCTCCCTGGCCCACAGGTGGGATAAGTGGATTGATGAGGGAAAGATAGATAAAAGGGCACCAGGAAAAAGCAGCCTGGGAGGAGCTCGGCGTGGAAGGGACATAGGTGAGGAAAGGAAAGGTGAGGACCTGGGAGAAGCTAGGTTCCTGGAACAGTTAGAGCCAGAAAAGAGGGAGCAGCTGAGAGTACTCGGGATCTGCCCGGGTACCCGGACAGGTATTCGATCCCCAGATCTCTCAGATGCGTGATCTGCCAGGCCAGAGGGGCGGAAACGGCCCCTCTCTGTTCTTCCTTTGCTTTCCCTCTTTTTCCTCCTCATAACCCCCTTTCTCATACTACCTACCTTCCCGCTCCCCGCTCCGTCCTCCCCTCAGTGCCCTCTTTGTCTCCAGCAGACGTGGGCTCCCCTCGCTTCTGCCCCCTGAGGGTCGTGGCCCCTCGCGCCTCTCTGTGTTCCTTTGGATTTCCTCGTGACAGACCCTCGAGGCTTCTCTCCCGAACCCCTCGGCGCTCTCTAGCTCTCCCTGTAGCCCTCTCTTCCGTTCGCTGTTTGATCCCTACTCTCCCCTCCCTCTGAGAGGCCCTCCTGTTTCTCTGACTCTAGCCCGCTCCCCATTTCCCAGTCTCCCGCGTTCTCGGTAACCCCTTTCCTCTCGCGGCTCCAGCCCCGGTCTCCGCGGCCCCGCCCCTGCCTGCCCCTCCCACCCCGAGGTGCCGGAGGCCCAATTAGGCGCCGGTCCCGCCCTCAGCCCCACCCCTAGCGCTCCCGGAGCCGCGCGGAGCGGGTGGGGTGGGGCCCGGCCGAGGGGGCGGTGGCCCAAGCGCAGGGAGGCTGGAGAAGCTAGGCGGGAGGCGGGAGGCTGCTGCCGCGGCGCTCAGTCCGGTAGCGCAGCGGGAGGGAGGCGCGAGGCAGAAGCCGGCGGCTGGGTTCCGCAGCGCAGCCAGCGCAGCCAGCGCGGCGCGGCGCCTGGGGCACGGCTCTATGTCCGCAGCCCCGCCGGACCGCCCTTGAGCGCGGGCGCCTAGCCTGCGCCCCCCGCCCGCCGGCACCATTGCCCCGACGGCGCGGCCCGGCGGCCCGGCGCTCCCTAGGCTCCGCGCCGGCCGGAAGACGCTGCTAGCGGCCGCCGCGGGCGTGGTGATGCTGCTGGTGCTGGTGGTGCTGATCCCTGTGCTGGTGAGCTCGGGTGGCCCGGACGGCCACTATGAGATGTTGGGCACCTGCCGCATGGTGTGCGACCCCTACCCCGCGCGGGGCCCCGTCGCCGGCGCGCGGCCCGACGGCGGCGACGCCCTGAGCGAGCAGAGCGGTGCGCCCCCGCCCTCCACGCTGGTGCAGGGCCCCCAGGGGAAGCCGGGCCGCACCGGCAAGCCAGGTCCTCCCGGGCCTCCTGGAGACCCCGGTCCTCCGGGCCCTGTGGGGCCGCCGGGGGAGAAGGGTGAGCCAGGCAAGCCGGGCCCTCCAGGGCTACCGGGCGCAGGGGGCAGCGGCGCCATCAGCACGGCCACCTACACCACTGTGCCGCGCGTGGCCTTTTACGCCGGCCTCAAGAACCCCCACGAGGGTTATGAGGTGCTCAAGTTTGACGACGTGGTCACCAACCTAGGCAACAACTACGACGCGGCCAGCGGCAAGTTTACGTGCAACATTCCCGGCACCTACTTTTTCACCTACCATGTCCTTATGCGCGGCGGCGATGGCACCAGTATGTGGGCGGACCTCTGCAAGAATGGCCAGGTGGGAGCGGGCTTGGGTCTGGCCTGGGGGCAGGGCACCGCGGGAGCCTGGGGCAAACGGGTACCGGATCAGATTTGGCTGGCGAGCCAAGCAGATGCAGGTGGAGATCCCATAGCGGCCCCGTTTAGGCATCACAAGCGGGGATGGTTGATGCCAGCGAACAGCCCTGAACTGACTCCTCGGTTCCTGGGCACCGGCAGCGTGGAAATGCAGGAAATAAACCCAACTAATCTGAGCGCAGGGCTCCAGGAACGCGGACTTGTCCTTGGGGGGTTGGCCTTTGGGAAGTGGATTCAGGCTAATATCAACGGGCAATAATGGGAGTGCAAGGATGGGCTGGACTCGCAGGATAGGGAGAGGCTGCCTCGGACGCCCGCAGGCGCCTAGGCGCTAGGCTATGTGTGCATGCTAGAAGGCAGGCTGCAGGAAATGTTTGGGGCGCAAAGGCGAAGAAGCCCAGCACTCTTAGCCGCAATACATCCTTCACCGTCAGGAAGGGACCATTGGGCCCATCAAACACTGCAAAATCTGGGACTGGGGAGCTGTGTCAGAGCTACCCTCCTCAAGAAGACTGCCTCGGGGACAAAAAGTTTTTCCTCCTGAGGCAGGGTGAAGAGATGGAAACTATCCGTCCTCTTGTTCTCCCAGCTCCAACCTGTTCTGACTCCTTGAGTGTAGGAGGATCTTCTCTGTTCCCTGTCCCCATTCCAGACACTGGAGCTCAAAGGCATGCAGTGCTCAGGGAGTCTGGTATCCAGACCATGTGGGCGCCTATCTCACCATGGAATGGTCTGTCTCCCCAGGACCAACCTTGACCCAACCTGGCCCCAGGGTGACATTACTCAGCTCCCTTGCTTCCAGCTCACTGGGGGCTGAGGGCCTGGGAGGGAGGTCAGGCTGAGCATTCTTTTGGAAGAAGGGAACCCCTGGTAAGAATTCAAGCTGGGCTAGTAGGAATTAGGAAGGAATATCCTGAGGTTGAGACGCAAAACCTTGTTGGAACCCTTCCTATCATATTATTGCCCAGCACTACTCTGAAGCTCTGCTGGCCTGTGGGTCTGCAAGGCTCATGGATAAGGAAAGGGGCAAGCAAGGGGAGTCAGCAGAATGCTTATCAGATGCTTGTAAGTCTGCCCCTCTTCTCTTTCCCCTGCCTGGCTGGTTCCCCACCCTGTTTTCTGGTTTCTGCCTCTCTCTCTCTTCTGTGTCTGCCACTTTTGTCTCTCCCTGGGTTGCTGGCCTCTCTTCCCTTGTGTTAACCTCCCTCTTCTCTATTCCTTGTGTCTCTCCCTCTTGTGTCTCTTAGGTTTCCCATATCTCTCCTTTTTGTCCTTGGTTCCTGACCAACTGGGACGCCCAGTATGAATGGATTCTTCTTCAGAGAGCCCCAGGATTCCCCTTATTAATCACCAATAAGGGATGAAGCAATGTCACCTTCATCAAAGAATTTCTTCCTTTACCAAAGAAGTTTATTCCTTTACCAGATTTCTTTTTTTTTTTTTTTGGCTGGGGCTGGGTTTGAACCCGCCACCTCCAGCATATGGGGCTGGCACCTTACCCTTTTGAGCCACAGGCGCTGCCCCATATTCCTTTACCAGTTTTACCACGCCAAGGTTTTAGGGTGTTGGGAATTTGCCTGAACAGGGAGGCCCTAGACCCTGTACCATCACAGGGGGTCCCAACAGGGACCAGAGATGAGGCAAGAGGAGACCCCAAAGATGTTGTATGCCTGGGCCAAAACCCACCAGTGGGCCCTGGACCCTGTACCATCACAGTCAGTCCCAACAGGGACCAGAGATGAGGCAAGAGGAGGCCCCAAAGATGTTGTGTGCCTGGGCCAAGGGCACTTGCTTCAGTCACTAGGAGGTGAAACTGCCCCTACTTTCCCCTTCAACAGGGGCAGGGTGTTGGCAGAGCCTGATAAAGGGTGCTCACTAGAGGTGGCACCACAGGCTAGTAGAAAAAAAGGAGATAGCTTTAATTATGGATCTCAAGGACTTAGCACCTTGTTACTCAGATCATCCTCCCCCCCCAAAACCCAAGATAAATAGTGGGGCCTACAGCCCCCTCCCCTGCATCCTTTGTGATTTCTCCTTCCAGACTACCCAAGAGATTCATTTAATCTCACTAGTCATTCCACATGTTAGTTTTGGAATGAAAACCTAGGAGCCAGGTTTGGGGCTGGGTACCAGGGGTAAGTGAACTTGCCCTCTAAGACCTCATGACCTATGTAGGGGAGCAGTAATAACCATACAATAACATAGCCCAATGAGTAGAGTATTGAAGGTGGGCTGGGAGCCCAATTGGTGACTTTTGCCCCCAGATGTGTTGGCTGGGAGGAAGCGATTCAGTGGATCTCTAAGGTAAGGAGACACAGCTAGGATATAAGGTCAAATGAAGGTAAAGGCTGGCCCAGAGGTAGATGAGGACATTTATGTAAGCAGAGAAAAAAATGATGAGACTGGGCAATATATAGGAACAGGAGAAGAGCTTGTGTCTCCTCTGCTTTCAGAATGGGGAGGGGCTGCTCTGGACTTTTCCTTCCTGGTTTCCTGCCTACAGAGAGGCTTCCAGAATTTATTTGGGAAGGCAGAGTCAAATCTGAGCTTTGGCCCTTTCCTGAGCAAGATGGGGGTGGGAGGGAACCACCTTCATCCCTGGTGCTAAGACCCCTCCCATACTAGTCTGAGGTCCACTTGTCCTTAGGGGTGGCTTTTAGTCAACAGCCCTAAACCTGATGGTACCAAGCCCTGGACATTAGGACATGAAGAACCCGAGGAAAGGGCTCTAGGTTAGGGGTGGTGCCCAGGGTGAGGTGAGCTGCTTGCAGCTGCCTCTAAGATCTATAGTTCAGATGAGTCAAAGACACCAAATTGGTAAATGGGCCGGGGTGTGTGTAGGGACATGCCAGGGCCTATGGTCATGGTCAGTGTGCTACTTTTCCAGGACAGGAGGCTGTAGGGAAGTATTACAAATGGGCAAGGGCTCAGACAACAGAGTCTGATTGAGGCGAGAGGTGGTAGCATATATGAATTAAGGGCTTCAGTATAAAGATCTAACTGGAGGTCAGCCACTTACCTGGTGGTGGGAGATGGCCCCCCAGCTAGCCTCTCTGGCCCCTAATACCTTTCACAACAGAGAGCACAGTGCCCAGGACACTAGGGACCCAATAAATGTATGAAAACACAAGTGTCCCCCCAGGCCAGGCTGCCAATGGGAGCCACACATGCACATCCAAGACCCCAGTATTGATCCGGGGACAGGGACACATTCCTGGATACCTCCATGGTATCGTTTTCCTGGTCAAACCACTACCTCAGTTTCCCCTCCTGGCAGCTGTGGAGGAGGTGGTTCTCAAGTGCCCCTTGTAACAAGGCCCAGACCTGCTTTCCTGCTTCCATGGCAACCTCAATTCCCCAGACTGCCCCTTTAGCCCCTCGAGGATGGGGATGCCTCAACTGTTTCCAGTTAGGCAGAGAATTGGGACCCCCAGATTCCATTCCTGGATCCCTACCATCTAAGGATGGAAGGGCATAAATTCTCCCTGCTTCCATGGATAATTAGGATAATTACAGCAACAATCATGGCGATGAATAAATAATAAACATAAGCATAACAGTTCTGATGCCTGTCACATCACCAGGAGATTCCTGATGACAGATGACTGTATTCTAATGGATTTGGCTATTAAGGAGCACACTGTTTTAATGAGTTAAGGCTAAATTAATCTGGGTAATAAAAATAATTGTTATTAGTAGTAATTTATTAGCAAAGATAATGAAATGCATGTGTAATAATAAATACTATCAAAGATTAGGGCCCAGGGAACAATACAGAAGTTGGCTGCTTGCTTTCAGCTGTTCCCTAATAGCTCAGGATTTAAAATTTTTTTCTACACCATCGAAAGGCTTTTTACAAAGGTAGCAGTGGTGAGACAAGGTCTTCTCACTGAGCTCCTTGAAAGACAACATCTCTCCCTTGTTTTGCACACACATACACTCTTTGCTGACCAGTTTTCCCAGTTAAGCACTCAAATAGTTGGAGAAGATATATTGAGGGAGGAAAAGGGGCTGGAGGGATTTGGGCTTTAAATGGAGGACTGAATGCAAATATGTCAGGTCCTCTTCATTGCAGCATGGCGACTGAGTCAGCAGCTTTGGCATAGCTGACCTGCAGTTCTGCCTTTAGCCCAGAAGAGAAGATGGGCCCCTGCCCTATTTGGCTTGATTCTGCCCAGACATCAGCCCTGGGGAGGAAGCGGGGCAGTGAGTTGCCTTCAAGGGACAGTATAGAGGGGCCTTTAAGAAGCCTGGCTGAGACAACCTCACTCAATGTAGCCTCCCCACACCACAAGCCACAGTCCTGGAGATGACTCTTCTCTTTCCATTCTCTACCCAGGATACTCTGGAGAAGCCACAGAATCTCACTCTCAGGCTCGGTGTTGTTGCCTTAGTCTTAGAAAGGAATGTCTAGAGATAATTTTTCCACCAACACTATAGTTTTGATTAGTCAGAGTCCCCAAAGTTTTGATTAGTCAGAGTCCCCAAAGGTGACAGTAGGCTTCAAACCCAAATACTGGTGCCCCCTTGACCCATCGTCCTGCCTGTCCCTCTCCATCCTCCATCAAGGCAAGGACCAGCAAGGATGTTAGATCAGACAGAATTGCAGAGGGAAGTAAGATCTGTATTCTCTTCTTCCCACCCAGTTCCTTTCTGCCACCCTGGGGTGAGACAGGAGGAGCTAAACCTCTTGAGGTGGGGTAATAGTCACAAGTAGCTACAGCTTCCTGGAGGCTGGCACCCAGCCCCAATCTAAGTCTTGGGAGGGGAAAGAGTTGCCAGGCCTTCAGTCTCACTGCTGCAGTGGGAGAGACTGGCATGAACTTCAGACAAAGAGTCCATAGACCTGCACTGGTTCTGGGATGGTTGCTTACTAGCAACCTGGCACTGGTCCAGCCACCTGACTTGTAGGGGCAAGGTGTGCCCTTGTGTCCATCCACTGACACAAGATCAGATGGATGTGACTGAAATGTATGTAAGACATCATTATTATTAAAGCAGAGAGAAAGGAATGATGAGAAACAGGAAGGATCCTCATCCCCTGGGAATTCCTCTCTGCAAAGAAGGACCTCCAGGCTTAGGCATTCTGGAGGCATTGAGTTCTCCAAGCCCAGATGGGAGAGTTAAAGAGGAAAACTCCACCTTGACTCCAAATTAAGGCCCAGATTAGACCTCCTTTTGAAATCCAGGGCTCCTCTGTGATCCCCATCCTCAAAACGCATCATGTGTGATTGGAAGGGCAGTGGGTGGGATGTCTAGAGAAGCAGGGAAAGAAACAGGCTGGATGCCCTGATAGGGCTACAGGCCTGGACTGTAGGACCTCCAGATCCTCCCCCAAGTGGCTGCCTCACCTCCCTGCCCTCTCACCTTCTCCCGCCCCCGCCTCCCAAACTCCTCCCGCCCACCCCGCAGGTGCGGGCCAGCGCCATCGCCCAGGACGCAGACCAGAACTACGACTACGCCAGCAACAGCGTGATCCTGCACCTGGACGCGGGCGACGAGGTCTTCATCAAGCTCGACGGAGGCAAAGCGCATGGTGGCAACAGCAACAAATACAGCACGTTCTCCGGCTTCATCATCTACTCCGATTGAGCTCCCGGTGTCTCCATCCCCTGTCCCTCACCCCCAGGGCTCCCTTCCGGGGCGGGGCAGGTGAAAATCCGTCCCCGGTCCACCCCCTTCGCTTCCCCACCCGGCTATGACGCCCTCGGCCCACCCACACCGTCGCCGGGCCGCAGCTTAGGCCCTCCCGTCGGCTTGCCGCAGAGCTGGGCCCAGCGCGCCCGGTCCCGGTCCCCGGGAGGAGGTGTTTACCGTTCAGGCCCCAGCCCGCGCTGTATGTTTGTACAATAGAACTGTTTACCGCCCACCTCCGCCTGCCAGCCTGCCCCACCTAGGGGAGGGTCGGCGGGGCTGCTTCCTGCTCTAAGAAGAGCTGCCTGCCGGCTCCTCGAGGGTGGCACCGCCTGGGGGAAGGGTGAGTTGGGGGCTGGATAGTTTTCCAGCGCCCCCAGAGCCCCAGCTCTGCTGTGCCCCGTCTGACCAAAGCTATAATAAAAACATTTCCATCCTGTGGGGGTTTCAGAATGTGCCCTGGGGAGGAATGCCCGAGGGGACCACAGACCTTGCTCTCCTCTAGACTGGGAAGGATGCTAGGGGAAAACCAGGTACCAGAGTTAGCTGCTCCAGGAGGAGATTGACTAAAGGGCCCGATGCCCACCACAGCCCAAGTGGGGCTAGGAAGCTGGAACGGGAAGCAGCCCACTTACATCATCTAACTTGGTGAACAAGTTCCATTTTTGCGTTGTTCAAAGTGGCTTAAGCATTCCAAAGGCATAGGCAATCTTTAGTTTGGGAGACATAGGCTCTCATCTCTGCCACTGGTATGATCCTGGGCAAGTCACTTCTCTCAGACGCAATTCTAGGTTAGTGACAGCTGTAAAAAGGAGCAAACTTTGCACTAAAAGCTGGTTGACCTTGGTCCAAACACTTCACTTCTGGGCCTCAAATTTCTCAGCACACAGTGTAGGTTAGAAGACCTACTTCACTTGATCCGGGATTCAAGAGGTATAATGTATTATTTATACATAACTTTAAAGTTTGCAAAATGCTTTTAGGTATTTATTTCACTCAAGTTCAGATTTTATTCTTCCAGGGAGGTTAAATTTTTTTTTTTTGAGACAGTTTCACTATGTTGCCTGGTAGAATGCCGTGGTGTCACAGCTCACAGCAACCTCCAACTCTTGGGCTTAAAGAGATTCTCTTGTCTCAGTCTCCCAAGTCACTGGGACTACAGGTGCCCACCACAACACCCGGCTATTTTTTGGTTGTAGTTATCATTGTTGTTTGGCAGGCCTGGGCTGCGTTAGAACCCACCAGCTCCAATGTATGTGGCTGGCACCTTACCCGCTTAGCTACAGGCACTCAGCCATGGAGGTTAAATATTTTGGCTTAATATGGCACTTGCTAAGTTCTGTGATTTCACTTAAATCCAAGACATACTAAGTCTCCTTGACGTGCCACAGCCTGTCTCATCTCCTGTGACTGAAGCCCATGACAATCATGCAGGGCATTCCTAAATAATTACAGCTAATATTTAGAGAGCACCCACTATGTGTCAGATATTATGTAAGAGCTTTACAAATATTATCTCATGGATATGTGTGTAAGGTGGGGAGTTGATTTGCAGGGAAAGCTCTCATGCCCTTTAACATTTTAAAGGATGCTATTATTTTATCCATTTTAGGTGAAGAAATTGAGGCTCAGAGAGGTTAAGTAACTAGCCAAAATCACAAAACTAGGAACAGGCAAATGCCAGTATTTGAACCAAAGACCATGTTCCTACCCAGTACCTCCATATTTCATAAAGAAATGAGATCTCCAAAGTAGAACTGAGGAGGATGGTGTTGGTGCAACTTGAGTCCAGCCCTTTCATTTCCATCCTGGCCCTGCAGAGGCCTGATGTATTTATAAGCATCTACCCTGGGCAGCAGCCATGGGATGAGCCTCTTGGAGAATCCCGTCTGGCTTCCCTTCCCCTGTCTGGCTCAGCTGGAGAGACAGGAAGGAGGGGTGGCCTCCCTCCTGGCCAAGCCCATGTATGGACCCTTGTCGTGGCTGGCAGACTTGAATGACTTTCTTTATCCTCTCTTCTCTTCCCTACTTCCCCCACTGCCAGCTGTGGCCATTTAATAAAATTAGCTTAATGCTTGTTCCTTCCCTGTGGGGTCTGGAGATTGAAATCTGCGGGTCCCCACAAACCCAATAAAACCCCCGGCAGGTCTGGCTGGAATGAGAGTCTCTGTGAGAAGAGTGATTAGCTTAGAAGGCACTCCTCCTGCCCCCTGGTGCTGCCCACAGCTCCCTGTGATTCTTTAATGGTCACATTGGCCTGGAATTACCCAGGCACCACACCTGAGGGGCTCCCCCGCCCCCAGAGGCCTCGGGGGACTGGTCCAAGACCTCTATTACAATGAAAAGCATGTTAATCATTTGTGCAGTGAATGCCTGGCTGGCCAGCTGGCCTGCTTTCTTTCTGGGGATTTGACAATCTTTGTGTCATTTTGAGAGATGAGACTAAAATTTCCATTTTGCAGACAAGGAAATCATAGTCTGAAGAAAATTTGTGACTTGCCCATGGTCATGCAGTAAGTTTGTGGCATAACTGGGACTAGACTAAAGCCAAGGACTTTATCAACCTTTACCGAGTGTCAGGACTGTCCTACAGTGCCAGCCTGATGTTGTCAATCAAGAAACATTCCAGCTGCAGGAGAACCTGCTGGGGAAGTATCTTCCTCATCAGACAGGGGCTCCCCAAGGGCAAAGTCTGTTTTTTCCTTCAAGCAAGGACTGTGTCTTTACTAGCAGATTGGGCAGCTTCCTGAAGGCAAGACCTGTGTTTCCTCCATCAGACTGGGGGGAGGCCTAAAAGGTTATACTTTCTCCTCAAACTGTCAGCTCCCTGAGGGTAGGATAATCTCCACAAAGACCAGGGATTTGGGGACTTCTGGATGCAGAGACTGGGGCTCCCATTAGTGGTTCTGAGAGTAAATACTGTGCTTTTTCTAGAGCAGGGGACAGCGTACCCTCCAATTTGGGGTTCCCTGCTGGATAGACTCTGTCTGCTTATCCAGCTGGGGAACCCTGAGAGCAAGGCTGTCTCCCCTCCTCCTCAGTCAGGAGTTTTTCTGGCACAGGAACATTCCAGGGTGCAGGGCTGGTTGGGTGGTAGAAAGTAAGTTGGATAGGCAGAATGGCAAGTCCACTTTGAAGGAAGGAAGCAATATGCCTCCCCAGGCTGCCTCCCTTTTAGAAAGATGTGTGATTAATTAGTGACTAATGTTCCTGCCAGGAGGGGTGTGAGGACGGAGGTACCCCTGGAGCTCACCCACATGGGAAATGTCAGGCCATCCTGTGCCCAGGCAGCTGCCAGCCCTAGGGGCTGGTCCTATCTTGGTTTCTGGAGTTATGGGGACCAGAGAGGGCATCAGGACCCACCACTAGAGGCTGCCCTAATTGCATGACTTTGCAGGAGGGCTGGGCAGGTGTGCTCAACTCTTCGCTTCAGCTTGCTATGAACACATCTGCCATGGTGAGGTCTAAGGGTTAATTGCCTCCCGCCTCACTCCTGGTAACCAATATTTCATTTACTGCTTGGAGGGGGAGCTGCCCAGAGAATCAATCCTGGACAAGCATCCAGGAGACAGGGGAGCTGGGGAAGCACAGGAGCTGTTTCCTGGAGGAGTTCTGAGCACCAGAGGAGGAGCAAAGACACAGAGAATGTGAACAGTCACTCAGAGATTCTCTGGGTCTTGCCTGAGTTCTATTGAACCTGCCAACAGGACCCCCAAGGGCCAGCAGAAAATTCCAGCGGTGCAGAAGCTGCACTACCTCAGCTAGCTGTGTTGTTTCCCCTATCCTGGTTGTTTCTGCATTTATTTATCTAGGTGCCCCCCAGATAAAGCTGTAGCAGGTTAGATGTAGCACTTTATTTTCACAAGTGATGAAGGTATATTTGAAAAGTGGAATTGGAGGTGTGAGTTCCTTGCTTCCTTCCAGGTAAACTTAAAATCCCACAAATGAGGTGATAATAAAGTGGAAGTGAAAAGTCTACACATGTTTGGAACTGGAAAGGGGTGGCAGGGTTACTGAGAGGTAGCAATCGGGGCAGGAGGAGAAAGGGCCCAGAGAGCCGCCCACCCTGTACTTTCCATATCCTTCTCATTTGCTTCATCTGCCAAAGTTGAGAATCAAAGCCACAGAACGGCAATTCCCATTACACAGCTGGAAAAACTAAGACCCAGAGAGGAGACTGTTTGCTTAGGTTGGTTTAGGGCAGGGCTAGAACCAGAGATACCAGGACCCAGTAGACATACAGGAGGTAGAGACAGAAGAATTGGGTTCAAGTCCTGACCATGCTCAGTGTTTCAGGAAAGTCACAGTACCTCTCTGACTCTTAATTTTCCCATCCATGAAATGAGGCTGGATATTAAAATTACCTACTTGAAGGGCTATTGTGAGACAGCAGATGACAACCTGTTTGGTACATTATAAAGCTACATGCACTGTTATTATTATTACAACTTAAGTTTCCTGCACCCCATGATTTAAAGTTCTTTTGACTGCACTTTAATGCCTGGGATGGAGATCATTGTCATCAAAGAAGATGAAGACACCTAGATTTTTCTTCTGCTCTGGGAGCCCCAAGGTGTGTGGGGTACTAGGGATGGGCTTGGTTTGCGATACCCCGGATATGCCACTAAGTATTCAGAAAAGAGTGCCCTGAGTCCTCTGGTGTTCAATGTGGATTTTCCCACATCTCTGCTCTATGGCCTCCAATTTAGGGTGAGAGTTCAAGGATACTCTATGAAGCCCTGGCCCACTCATCTGTGGTGCAATTACAACTCACTATAACCTTCAACTCCTATACTCAAATGATCCTCCTGGCGCAGCCTCCTGAGTAGCTGGGACTACAGGTACATAATACCACACCTGGCTAATTTTTTGTTTTTTATAGAAATGAGGTCTTACTATGTTGCCCAGGCTGGTCTCAAACTTCTGGCCTCAAGTTATCCTCCCAACTCAGCCTCCCAAAGTGCTGAGAAGCACATAGTCAGGAGCCACCGTGCCCAGCCTCATCCCCATTTTTTTGGAGAAAAGAGACATGGTGGTGAATTAATTTGCCCAAGGTCACATGGCTTACCTTTTCTGGGCACAGACCTCTTGATTGGTCATTGTCTATTTCTTTTTTTTTTTTTTTTGAGACAGAGTCTCACTATGTTGCCCTGAGTGGAATGCCATGGTTTCACAGCTCACAGAAACCTCAAACTCTTGGGCTTAGGCCATTCTCTTGCCTCAGCCTCCCAAGTAGCTGGGACTACAGGTGCCAGCTACAATGCCTGGCTATTTTTTTGTTGCAGTTGTTACTGTTGTTTAGCTGGCCGAGGCCAGGTTTGAACCCCCAGCCTTGATGTCTGTGTCTCATCCTGTAACCACTGTACTACGGGCGCTAAACCTCATTCTCTATTTCTGTCCCTTAAGGAGGGGAAGGGTTGGGTCTCATGCCCTCCCAATCAGAGGACTCTTTCCTCCCTATTGCCTGGGTAGCTTATGTAGGAGATGGGCCTCTTGCCTCTTCCCAGGAGGTGAAGGACAAATTCGAGGGCTCCTTATCATGTTCTCTAGGCACAAGTCCCTTTGCTCCCTGAGGGGGGAGCACCAGCCTAGACTAGGAAAACTGCCTAGGCTAAGAACGTTACAGACCTCTCCCTGCCTGACCAGAGCCGGAGAGGGACCTGCTAAGCTCTTGGTTATTCACTTGCCTGAAGCTTGCTCTTCCCTGAAGCCTTTCTGGACTCCTCTAGCAGGAATATGCCTATCCTCAAGGGCAAAATGAGAGCATCTTCCAAGTAGGACAATGTCTCACTCACTACATAACACTGTGCCTGCCACAAAGCAACCATCCATCCTACTATAATAGCAGCTATTTCAAACAACTCTCACTCTCCTAAAACTTTCACCTTTCCCTGCTGTGATGGACACAGTGATGCACTGCCCAGGTCTCTTTAAGGACAATGATCTGTTCCCCCAGCTTCTGGGAACGCTGCCAGCAGGTGGCTCCAGGTTACCAGCCCCCTTTCTGGGAGTCACAGGGATTTCCTCCACTGATGTGAGCTGCCTTACTCAATGTCCTGCTGCTTCTCAGGGCAGCCAGTTTTCCATAACTGATTAGTGTAGAGGTTTAACTCCCTGGCCCCCAGCCCCTACTTAAGACAACTCTGAAGTGTCTTCCCAGCTTCAGAGCTTCCAGCTGAACTTCTCCTTCTGCCCAATCCTGCTTCCTTCCCTTCTCTTCCACAGGTGTCAATTTCAAGAGCACTCCCCAATAAATTTCCTGCACTGACCTCTGTCCCAGTCCGTTCCAGAGTATACAGCCTGTAATACCTACCCCAGTCTTATTCACTGATCCTTTCAGCCAGTATTTATTGAGTGCCTCTTATGGGTCAGTCCCAGTAGCAAGGGCAGAAGATATAATCTAAAGCTAACTGTCCAATGCCTGACCACAGACAGCCAGAGAGGGAGCTCCAATGGATGAGCATGTGTCATACCTCACAGAGAAGACAGAAGTCACAAGAGGGAGATTTTATAAACTTTCCACTATAAAATCCACAAACTCCCTTCATCTGTGCCCCTTCTCTCCTTTTCCTTTCTTGCCTCCACCCAAGACACTCAGCATCCTGTGCTCTCTCACCAGGGAGACCAACCAATGTTTTTTTGCCCAATTGCCCCAGTTGCAAACTGCAAGTCCCATACCTGGGAAGCATCTCAATCCTAGCCAGGCAAATTGGGATGGTCGATCACTCTATCTCCCACGATAATCACATATCTCTATTAATCTTCAGCTGCTCACTCTATATCAGCTCCTCCCCATCACCATTTAAATCTCTCCCATCCCTTGGGCAGCACCTGTGGCTCAAAGGAGTAGGGCGTTGGCCCCATATACCAGAGGTGGTGGGTTCAAGCCCAGCCCTGGCCATAAAACTGCAAAAAAAAAAAATAATAAAAATAAATCTCTCCCATCCAGCTGGGCACTGTGGCTCACGGCCATGATCCTAGCATTCTGGGAGGCTAAGGCAGATGGATCACTTGAGCTCAGGGATTTGAGACCAACCTGAGCAAAAATGAGACCCCTTCTCTAGTAAAAATAAAAATAAATGAGGCAAGAGGATTGCTCAAGCCCAAGAATTTGAAGTTGCTGTGAGCTATGACACCACAGCACTCTACCAAGGGGGACAAAGTAAGACTTTGTCTCTAAATAAATAAATAAATAAATAAATCTCTCCCATCCTTTTTTTTTTTTTTTTTTTTTTAAAGACCGAGCCACAAGCCGGCCCCCGGGGTAGAGTGCCGTGGCATTACAGCTCACAGCAACCTCCAACTCCTGGGCTCAAGCGAGTCTCTTGCCTCCGCCTCCCAAGTAGCTGGGACCACAGGTGCCTGCCACAACGCCCAGCTATTTTTTGGTTGCAGCCGTCATTGTTGTTTGGCGGGTCTGGGCTGGGGATTCGAACCCACCACCTTAGGTGTACGTGGCTGGCGCCTTGGCCGGTTGAGCTATAGGCGCCGAGCCAGAATTTCTTTATAATGTTGAGAAACACTATCATGTAAACAGTTGTTTGCACTTGTGTCTGTAAGTAGAAAAGAGCAAATTTTTATCTGACTTATTTCTTAAGACAAACTACAATAGCTTAGATCACTTTATTAGTACTTAGTTGACTATATTCTGAATTCTATGTACTGGGGTTTGAAGAATCAAGTATGGTGAATTATCGGGGTAGGCTTCATAGGAGAAAAATTAAATTTATTTGGTGCCCTTTCCCCTGGACAAGTATCATCTATTTATTCATGAATATTTCTGTGTTTTGAACATATACCAAGGCTAATTGTACCTCACATGAAGCTTACCTTCACTTGAGGAAAGTTGATAACTTTGTATGGCTGTAACAAGGTTCATGTCTAGAACAAATGAGGTAAGACAAAAGTTGAAAAACTGAACTAGGTTTATTGCCGTGGTACAGTGAAGTCAGTCTTTCATTCTTTTTGCCTAAAATGTATGACTAGATACAAATGCTTTATTTTAATTAAAATAAGTAACCAAGTAATGAGGGAGGAAATATAAATTAATAGATTTCAAGTTAAGAAGATTTAACCAAAGTTTATGTGTCAAAGTCAATTTAGAGATCAACATGGTATGTGAGTGATGCTTTAAACTATTTTAAACAGTTAAAAGATGTACTTATCTAGGTGATCTCTGAAATGTCACCTATCTCAGTAGATTATCAATGCTTCAGAATGATTTGACTTAAGTGTTTTTGCCACAAGTTTAGAAGGATAGTATCAGTAACTAGCTTTTTTAAGTTTAATGAGTCTGTAATACATTGTTTCAATAGAATAGAATAGAATTTTTACGTTTTAAAATTTTTTTTAATTTTTTAAAGTTTAATGAATCTGTAATACATTCTTTCAATAGAATTCTAAAATTTGTTGGAGTGTATTTTAAGAATTTTATGTTTAAAAATTTTTTTAAATTTTTTTAATTTTTATTTTTTAGTGTGTTAAGACATTTATATTCTTCATTTAGAAAGATTCACATGTACTCTTAAAAGATGAACCATAGACATGATCCCACCAATCACCCTCCCTCCACCTATCCTCCCTCCTCCCTTCCCTTCCCTCTCCCCTTCTCCTGTATTCTTGGGCTATAATTGGGTTATGAAAGCTATAAATTAGTTTTGTAGTAGGGCTGAGTACATTGGATACTTTTTCTTCCATTTTTGAGATACTTTGCTAAGAAGAATATTTTCCAGCTCCATCCATGTAAACATGAAAGAGGAAAAGTCTCCATCTTCCTTTAGGGCTCCATAGTATTCCATGGTGTACATATACCACAGTTTATTGATCCATTTATGGGTCGATGGGCACTTGGTCTTCTTCCATGACCTAGCAATTATGAATTGGGCTGCAATAAACATTCTGGTACAAATATCTTTGTTATAAAGTGATTCTTGGTCTTTTGGATGTACACTTAGTAAAGGAATTACAGGATAAAAATATGGAACACTTCGCAAATTTGCGTGTCATCCTTGCACAGGGGCCATGCTAGTCTTCTTTGTATCATTCCAATTCTAGTAAATGTGCTGCCAAAGTGAGCACTCCCCTTCCCTTCCATTCCTTTTCCTCCTCTCTCTCCCCCTCCTCTCCCCTCGTCTCCCCTGTGCTCCCGTCGTCGCCCCTCCTCGCCCCGCCTCTCCCCTCCTCTGCCCTCCTCTGCCTTCCTCTCCCTACCTCTCCCTACCTCTCCCTACCTCTCCCTACCTCTCCCTTCCTCTCCCTTCCTCTCCCCTTCCCTTCTTCCTTTTTCCTTTTCCATTTCCTTTCCTGACATGGTTGTGGCTCTGTTGCCCAGGCTAAATTAACAGTGGCACAATTGTAGCTCACTGTAGCCTCAAACTCTTGGGCTCAAGAAATCCTCCCACCTCAGCCTCTCGGGTCACTAGGATTACAGTTGCACTCTACCACATTCAGCTAATTTTTAATTTTTAAATTAAAAAATTTTTTAATTTTAATTTAATTTTTTTTTAATTTTATTTTATTCTTTTTTTTTTGAGACAGAGCCTCAAGCTTTCCCCCTGGATAGAATGCTGTGGCATCACAGCTCACAGCAACCTCCAACTACTGCGCTCAAGCGAGTCTCCTGCCTCAGCCTCCCAAGTAGCTGGGACTACAGGCGCCTGCCACAACACCTGGCTATTTTTTGGTTGTAGCTGTCATTGTTGTTTGGCGGGCCCAGACTGGATTCAAACCCACCAGCTCAGGTGTATGTGGCTGACGCCTTAGCCTCTTGAGCCACAGGCGCCCAGCCATCTATTGTATTTTTTAAGACAGGAGTCTTGCTATGTTACTCAGTCTTCCCTTAAACCTCCTACTTCAGCCTCCCAAGTAAAATTGGAACTATAGGCACACACCACCATGCCCAGCTTATTTTCCTTATTTTTTGTAAAGATGGTGTGTCCTTATGTTGCCCAGGCTGGCCTTTAACTCTGGGCCTCAAGCAATCTTTCCAAGTTGGCTTCCCAAAATACTGGGATTACAGATGTGAACCACCACTCCTGGACTCAAAAAGTTTTTAATTTTGATAAATCTAATTAATATCTTTTGTGGGGAGCTTGTCTTTACTAAGATTGACTCCTATGTTTTCTTATTTAAGAATTTTATAGTGTTAGCTCTTAATTAGGTCTTTGGATCATTTTGAGTTGATTTTTCTGTATGATGTGAGCAGAGAACTTTATCCTTTTGCTTGTGGTAGTTATTCTTTTGTCCCAGCACCATTTCTTGAGAAAGCAGTTCTTTCCCCCTTTAAATAGTCTTGGCATTTTTGCTGAAAATAAATTGGCCGTATGACATGGATTTATTTCTGGACTTAAAATTCTATGTCTTGATTACTATCGCTTGTAAGATTTTAAAGTTGGTAAGTATGAATCCTCCTTTATTTTTTTCTTCAAGATTGTTCTGGCTGTTCTAGGCCCTTGGTAATTCCATATAGGTTCTAGAACCAGCTTATTAATTTCTGTAGACAAGTCAGCTGTGATCCTGGTTGGTATTGCATTGAATCTATAGATTAATTTGGGGAACATTGCCATCTCATCTGTGTCATAGTATTTTGATACATGAACAATGGATGTTTTTCCATTTATTTAAATCTTTAATTTATTTCAGTCATGTTTTATAGTTTTCAAAGTGTTTTATACTTTTGTTAAATTTATTCCTAAGTAATGTTATTTTTTGTGTGTATTATAAATGCAATTGTTTTCTTTATTTCCATTTTAGATTGATTAAAAATAGTATTGATTTTTGTGTACTAATCTTGAATTTGTTTCTTTGTTGATTCTTTAGGAATCTTTCTCTATATAAGATCTTATCATCGGTGAATGGAGTTTTGTTGTTGTTGTCATCATTCTTTTGTTCTGTTTTATTTTTTTGCCTTGCTGCCCTGGCTAGAATTTCCAGCACAGTATTACATAGAGATGATGAAAGCAGACATGTTTATTGTGTTCTTGATCTCAGGAGGAAAGCAACCAGTCTTTGAGGGATGCTTCATAAATTCCCTTTATCATGTTCAGGAAGATCCCTTCTGTTCTTAGCTTGTTGAGTGGGGTTTTTTGGTTTGTTTTTTTTTTTCTTTTTTTTTGAGACAGAGCCTCAAGCTGTCCCCCTGGGTAGAGTGCCATGGCATTACAGCTCACAGCAACCTCCAACTCCTGGGCTCAAGCGAGTCTCTTGCCTCCGCCTCCTAAGTAGCTGGGACCACA
>CAUYTI010043487.1:0-51831 GCA_963575145.1 Galago senegalensis | reverse complement strand
GACACTTGCACTAGACTATTTATTGCAGCTCAATTCACAATTGCCAAAATGTGGAAACAGCCTAATGCCCACCAACCCAGGAATGGATTGACAAGCTGTGGTATATGTATACCATGGAATACTATTCAGCCATAAAAAATCGAAACTTTACAGCCTTTGTATTAACCTGGATGGAAGTTAAATACATTCTTCTTAGTAAATCACAAGAATGGTAAACATGACTCCTATGTACTCAATTTTGATATGAGGACAATTAATGACATGGTGGGGGTGGGGGAAGGGAAGAGCAGAAAGATAGAAGCAGGAAGGGGTGGGGGAAAGGAAGAGCAGAGAGAGGGAAGGAGGGAGGAGGTGGGGTCTTGCAGTGTGCCACACCTTTTGGGGGCAAGACACAATTGTAAGAGAGACTTCATCTAACAAATGCAAACAGTGTAACCTGGTTTCTTGTGCCCTCAATGAAACCCCAACAATAAAAAATAAAAATAATAATAGTAATGCCTCCGTTGTACATTCTCCAACAGTGTACATTCAAGAAATCTTAGAAATTTTCAGATCACATGAAAAGCAAATGATTTATATATTGCTGGCAATCAAGATTAAGATGCCAGACTCATATTGCTAATAGTTTGCTTTTTACAAAATAATTATGGGGTAAGTTAATATTTATTGAGTCTGTTACATGTGCAAAGGACTATACTTCAAGTATTTTCTTATCTAATCATGATAACAAATCTATAAACTAGTTTATAGATGAAACTAAAACAGAGATAAATGAGTTTGCCCATGATCGTGTGGCTGCTACATTCCAGAACTGGGGTTCACATCTCTGCTTGTAACTTTATATTCCTCCCTCATCACCTTTGTGGGTGTCCAGCCTTTTGTCTTCTCAGCACCACACTGGAAGCAGAGTTGTCTTGGGTCACACATTAAATATACAAACACTATCTAAAGCTGATGAGCAAAAAAAAAACCCAAAAAGGTTCATGCATAATTTTCATGATATTTGCCATCACAGCCCTCATTCAATCAGTTGTGATTCAAGACTTCAAAGGTTATTCTTTCTTTTCTTTTCTTTTTTTTTTTTTTGAGACAGACTTTTACTTTGTCGCACTCGGTAGAGTGTCATGGCGACACAGTTCACATCAAACTCAAACTTCTGGGCTCAAGAAATTCTGTTGCCTCAGCCTCCCAAGTAGCTGGGACTACAGGTGCCTGTCACAACGCCCAGCTATTTTTAGAGAAGAGGTCTCACTCAGGCTCAGGCTGGTCTCAAACCCATGAGCTCAGGCAATCCACTCACTTCATCCTCCCAGAGTACTGGGATTACAGGTGAGAGCTACCACACTTGGCCAAAACAGCCTTTCTACACAAATAAATTGACTGTATTTTTAGTCTCCATACTTTAGTTTATGACCCCTATGATTTTGGGATATCCTAATCTTTATATTTAACTATTGCATTAACTTTGACATATATCAATGTTATAACAACAATACACCCTAAATTCAGGGTTAGCCCCGAACTAACCATTTGGAAGGTCTGCTGCCCATTTATCCTACTAGAAAATTGCTCTCATTTCCATTTATTTTCAGTTATTTCTGCTAGCATGACAAACCTCTATCTACTTCTAAGTGGGAAAGAATCCTCAGGCATAAGTAGAGTAAGCAAGGAATGCCTGTACCCTGTTGTAAAACTAGAGAACAAGAATTTCAAGAGTGAGCTCAGGCTGCTCCCTCTGTTAAGCTATCCTGACTACCCCAGAAGAAGTTAACTACGCCTAACTTTTTGTTGCCAAGATATTCTATACAACATTGTACTTTATTAAACTCTTTATAAAACATTTGTTTTACAAGTCTTTCTCATAAGACAGTCAGTACTTGGGAGGGGACCTGTTTGTTTCTATATTCCCAGACCTTAGCCTCACTGCTGGTGTAGACCAGGTGCTAAATGTACGATTGTGGAAGGAAGAGACAGAGAGCAATGGAGCAGGGAGGGAGGAACAAAGGAGAAGAACTTGGTGTGTTATTTATATTTTTAATAATTTCCTATATTGCTATAATAAAAATAATAAATAAATAAGAAATGTACTCTGAATAACCCCTCTGACCCAGATTCCAAAGGACCAAAAAAAAAAAAAAGCCAGAAACACTGAAAACTATGTCATTAAGCTGAATTCTGTGAGGCTTCAAAAAACTTGTTTGCTTATTGATGTGTTTTATCTAAAACACAGTTTTAAAACATCTTTTTAATTGGCAGCCATTCTATGTATAATCTAGAATGGCTGCCATTTAAAAATTGTAAACTGTTTTCTACCTCCCATAATGCAGAGGCTTAAGTTCCCTTTAGGAAGAAGTATTCAATGTTTCAAGTCAACCATCCAAATGAACACTTCAGTTAAACAAAATGAAAGGAGAGCATGGGCTCTGGGACAGGGAGGTCTGGGCAGTGAGGGGGCAGGAGCATGAACAGGGAGTCTGGGCAATGAGGGGACAGGAGCTTCAGGGCATGTCTGCCGATCACAGACCTTCCGAAGAAGGACGCTCTGGGCCCCAGATGCTGCGTGTCCTGCAGAGATGTGCATGGAAACTTCTGGGTAGGGAAAGCCTCCTTTAGGAAATAACCAGGAGACAGGAAATGGAAGGAGCAGCCTCCCTTGAGAGACTCTGAGCAGCAGTGGGGCAGTGAACTGGAAGATGAGCCTGCCCCGGTGCCACAGAGAGCCCGCGCCTCCCTGTGCCTCAGGGCAGCATCTGGGGAGTGTGAGGGGCGGACAGCCTGGAAATGGGCATGGGGAGCCTCCAGAACAACCGAGAGGCTGGCTGTTTTCCTGGGTTCAGGGTAACAGTGGACAGTGGAGCAGCCAGGAAAGGAACAGGGCACAGGTGACATGGAGACCAAAGAACAGAGACTGGTTTGAAAGCACATTAGCTCTTTCGGACAAGTCTATAAATTGTTACTATGGTGATGTTCACACTGACTTTTAGAATGATAGGATCGAATAATGTAGCAGACATTTAGCTGGAACAGACTTTAGCCATTATAATTTTAGAACCAACCATTAAAGTAACTGGGTTTGACCCAAAGAAAAGCAGCCTGCGGTGCAGCAGGTGCCTGCCCTGCCCTGACCGGCTCTTCTCCCTCCACTTCAGCATCCCCTAAGGAGCTGTCCCCAAACACCTCCCAGAAGCCACACCCCCAGGGGCATGAAGAATAAGCCTTTGGGTCTGACATTTCTACTTTTTTTTTTTCAATTTCTAAGTAATTCTGTCTTACGGGCATTTTCAAGAAAAACTGGGTTAAAGCTTGCAGAAATTAAATGAGAATAAGTAACATCAAACATTTTCCAAAAGGACTTTTCCTCACGGTTGCATTTTATGTCTCCAACTCATGCGTCAGGTCAGCTCCTGAAGTTAAGGGACCGGCTTTCACCTCCTCCTACTTCCCACAGCAGGTAACCTGGTACTTAGTGTGAAGAAACCCAGGGAACACTGGTGTGTGAGAAACGTCCGAACCGCACAGCACCTACTTCTCAGTGATTCTACTCCCGCCTCGCTGATGGACTTGGGGGTCTCCGCCGCAATGGGCAGACCTGGCCACCAGCACCGGCCCCTCTCCTCGCTGCTTCTGCTGCTGTCATCTGTAACCCAGATGTCGTCCAATCTATTCCCACTAAATGCCACATTATTTCCGTATTTTCTTAATTTTCCTGTGCTATTTGCATCACAGCATTTATCATTTTTGCTGAAGATGTTAAAAACTCCTTATAGTATTTGCCAAAATATAAAAACACCTTAATGGTGTCCTCTCAGTAAATTATAAAAGTAGTGAATGGCAGTCTCACAGTTTCTGACTGAGGGACCAGATTAAGGTTCAGGCTGGGCTTGATGCTGCCATCAGGGTCACTTTCTGACCATTTGGTGCAAGTAAATTTTGAATGTTAAGAAAGAAAAAGGAAATTCAATAGGAATTGAACTTGGGTAGACAAAAGCCTTGCCACATTCTAGCAAAGCTGGACTTGCTCACCCACCCGGGGCCCAGAGCCAGGACTCCCCTAATCCCGGGATTCTCTCAGCCCTTTGCTCCCACCCACTCTGTCCCCTTTCGGTAGGGTGCCTAGCTCTTGTGCCAACACAAGTCCCTTGCTGTCCCCATCTGTTCACCTGCACAATGCTGTAGCCACTCAAGCACCCTTTCTGGTGCATCCCTCTCCCTAATAAAATGACGACAACAGTTACAAGAATATACGTTACCTTATCACCCAATTAGATTGTGCCTTAAGATAATTTCTAGGGGGTCTGGCTGCCGCAGTGAGGATGGTGGGTGCTGTTACTCAATCAATATGGGTTGAACAAGTCCCACATGAGCTTTTCTCTTCTCCCAAGACCTTCTCAGCTTCAAATTCTTTCTCATCTCCCATGGGGAAGAGCATAATTTAGAATCAAAGCTTATTTGAAAATAAGGAAATCAAAGTCTAGCAACAGAAAAAAAAAAAAGTCAGGACAAACAAAAACCCTAAGGAAATGTCCTAAGGAAATCAAAGTCTAGCAACAGAAAAAAAAAAAAGTCAGGACAAGCAAAAACCCTCCTTGCTGAAAGCCTGTCCTGCCAGCTGCATGTGAAATGTCCTAGTCACTTCAGCTGTTATTCCAAATCTAAAATTATTCACATTATCTGGTTTCCTTCCTATTCGTGGATAAAACATAATGGTGTCATAAATATTATCTGGCTTGTGACAGTTTACCACTGATGCTGAACGTTTCTCAAATAGCTGTAGCTGACAGCATAAACATCTCAGCATTTCTTAGAGGTTAACTTAAATGTTTATACTGTAAAAGCAAATTCATCTCCCCTCACAGTCACCAGGCGTCTTGTACAACATATGCAACTTTAATTTTTGCTGCTGTATCAGATCACACTTAAGAATTTTATATTTGATAATAAAAAATAAGTAATATTGTAAAGCCACTGAGCAAAAATAAGGCAAATATGATTATAACACTACCGAGTCACACACATTTCCACCAAGGAAAAAAATACCTATTTTATCCCCTAGAAAAGAGATTCCAGGGTAGAAAGGAGAAGAGAACATTTTTAAGGCAGAAGAAAACAGAAAACATACCCTAATGCCAAGGCAAATGTCTGTCTCATCGTAGTATAAAATTCTGGGGCCACTTTGGAACCTAAGCCAGTTTGCCTCTAAACACTTCCAGAGAGAATAAAACAAATTAACTTTCCTGGCTAAGACTCCCTAGACGTCCTACATATATACCCTCCTTAATTCCCTTCCACAACACTGTGTGATTATCCTGTTGTATAGACAAAGAACCAAAGCTGAGAGAGGTTAAAGGAAAATGCCAAGCCCATAGAGTTTAGCACAAAGTTACTGCCCTTTGTATTCTTCAGATGAGGCTGCAAGGTCTTGAAAGTCCCAGAAAGCCTCGTGAGTCAAAGACTCTTAGGATTTTCTTCTCTGTGACATGAGAAAAAATTTAAAAAAAAAAATCATTCTTAAGATGGAAGCCTCATAACTCTTCCCCTGAAACCAACTCAACGCTCCTGTGTGGAATCCAACAAGAGCTAAGTACAGCGGAACAGAGAGAGCCGCACAGGTGAAGACCTCTCCCTGACAGCTGATCAGGTCCTGATTTGGAGTGTAATGTATCAGAACCTTGCGTATCAGAACCTTGCCTCAGCTTCTCCGAGCTTCTTGCTTTTCCCTAATCTGACTCTTATTTATTCTTGGTGTAAAGAAATTCCTGCCCAATCTTTGTGTCTTTTCAAATTCAAGGCACTGGTTCCTCTACGACCTGTCCTACATGTTTGGAATTATCTTCCTCCATCACTTTTCACAACATTCCACAAGTACTGACCACAGATCATCCCTGAGTATGTCATGACCTAGAGCAATGAGCTCACATTACATAAATCTGATCTGCTTTTATTCTTCTGAAGTATCTTTCTTTATGCAAGACATATTTTAGTACCTTCCATCTCAAAAACTCATTGGCACAGAACAGAAAATTGGAAAGGGAATTTTTCTTCATGTATTTATTTGTTAAGGGCATTAAATCCTAAAATGTGCCGCACATGTACTACCAAGAGATCTGCCCCCTGGTGGCTGCCCTGATTTAAGGCCCGTAAGTCACAAGGCAGATTTCATTTTATATGTGTATGCCTTAGTTATATTACAGCTGATCTGTTTCATTTTTCTTTAGGAAAAACTATAGATCACTTATATTTAAAGTTTAAAGTAATTCTAAAGACCACCCTGCCCCAAAACATGATCTTATGGGGAAAAATTTAAGTTGCTTGCTCAATACCTCTTTAAAGAGGTGAAATGAGACAACAGGTTTCTGAGTTTTGGGGATTTCCATAGATCCTCTTATAGTTAAGGGACGATCTTTTTTTAATTGATTGGCTTTTGTCTTAGAAATTATTTCCTGTTAATAATTTATCATAAAACTAGTTTTCAGACATTTGAAAAATTATATCAATTATCATCAATTTATATTATGTTGTTCACTTAACTATTGATAATGTTTTCTTCCTATCTTTTTAAATCTTTACTTATTTAATGCCAGAATTTCAAATTATGCCTAGACACTCAATAAATATTTGTTGAATACATAAATTAATAAACTCATTCTTTGAACTCTCATCTAGCCCAACAAAATGTTACACATGCCACTTAGAAACTGCCCTTTGGTATAATTGGTCCTAACTAAGTTGGTTGAAACAATATTATACAAAAATGTTTGGGACTATAATATTCTCATGAAAATAAAGGAGAACAGCAAGCATAATGTCTTTTTAAAAGCTATACATAATATCAAACTCTCAGAGCATCGTTAGATTGTATAATAATAAAAATAACAGCCCGTGTAAGGAGTGTCTGCTACCTGTCAAGTATTTTGTTACCTCCTTTGTGTGCTTATCACCTAATAAGGTGCTCAAATCTACCTTTATGTCAGACACTATTGTCATTCTCTACATTTGGAAAGTCACCAGAACTTGGGTCTTTCTCGGGCCAACACGTTTAAGGCTATACATGGTTGTCATCCTAAATTGATTTAAAAATAGGTAAATGAAAAGAAAAACAAGAATAGTTCTTATGAATTACTCATTTCCTTTGTGATGTATCTGCCTTTTTGGAAAGTTTCATTTACTTACAAAAATTACACAATACTAAAAAGATGAGTACAAGATAATATTAAGCTTAGAAAAATTAATAATGATAAAGAACACTGCAGTACTAATTTTGTTAACTTTTAATTTTTCTAAAAAGAACATTATAAATCAAATGGAAATAATAATTTTTGAAAACCCTAACTAATTTTAAAAACTTCATTGCAATTGGAACCTATTGCATAGTTGCAATTCAGAGAACACGGTCTTCCCAGTTAACTCTGCCCAAGACTCTACCTTCTTGGACAAGGAAAACTATGGCCCAGTATGGAATGCTAACCTTTTATCACACATTTATGATTTAACAGCTTGGAAATGATGACCGAGAAAAGATACCAGTCAATAGCTTGCATGATGTACCTGAAAAAATGCTGAAGAATTAATTTTAGGGGTGCTAGTTTTCCGAGACACAGCTCAGAAACTCATAAATGAGATACACCTTGCCATAATCAATGTACAGTCTATGTTTAAACTATATTCTCTCTTTTCTATACTTTTCTGGGATGGAATGCTTACCTCATATATTAAAAATAAGTTCATGTAATGTATTTTAACATTTTGTAAAAAGTTTTAGGTCATGTGGAAAACTTGACCTGTGACAGCAATTTGGAGCGTTTGCTGTATTAGATATTAAATATGCGACAGTGATCAAAACAATGTAGCTTTCAAGGCAGAATAAGTGGATGACTGTAAAGGAGTAGACTCCCAAGTAATATAAAGATGGGATTTATTTTAAATCAATGGGGAAATATATTTTATTCAATAAAAAATGTAGAAAAAGAAAAAAATGCAGAAAAAGTAATTTGCAAATTTTTGGTGAGAAATGAGTAAAATTATATTCATATAGAATTCTCCATACTAAAATAAAATGCACAGGCATCAAATGCTTTAATCTTTTAAAAAGCAGAACTACAAAATAACTAGAAAAGATTTGTAGCAAATATCTGTAATGATCTTAAGTACAGCAAAGATCCTCTTAAAAATAATAACAGAAAAAAATGACAACAAAGGGCTAAACTTACATGGAAAACAATACCTTTAACTACTGAAAAATTCACAGCTTAAATAGACATACCATAGAAAGACTCCCAAATTAAATTACATACTGGTAGAAATATCTGCAGCATATACAATAAACAAATGATACCAAATAAGAATATATGAAATGCTCATACGAAGTAAACCATAATAAAGAAGTAAGAAATGTTTATCTAAAATGTACAATTATAAGAAAAGAAAATAGCCATAATAACTAGTAATAAACAATGAAAACTTACTCAAGTTTCTTAGTTATTGGAGAAAGGGAATTTAACATGAAATATCATGTTTCACCTGAAACTGGCAAAGATGGAAGAGAGTCAGATGGCTGGGCACGGTGGCTCACACCTGTAACCTGCACTCTGAGAGGCCAAGGATGGAGGATCTCTTGAGCTCAGGGGTTCAAGGCCAGCCTGAAAAAGAGTGAGACCCTATCTCCACTAAAGATAGAAAAATTATCAGGCCTTGTGGCAGCTGCTTGTAGTCCCAGGTACTTAGGAGGCTGAGGCAGAAGGATTGATTGAACCTAGGAATTGAGATTGCTATGAGTTAGGCTAATGCTAGGGCAGTCTAGCCTGGGTAAATTAAGTAATTAACTAATGAAAGGAACCTCATCACAGAGAGGGCAAAGAAACTACCTTCTTTTTAGTTTTGGGGAGAGTGGCAATTGGTGCAAGCTTCCCAGAGGAACTTTTGGAACTCAGTAACCTAACACTTCAAATGTAAAATATCTTTGCCTAGGCAACTGTGCTTCCAAATTATATTCTAAAAGTGTGACTAGACTAGAAATATAGAGATGTACATAAGGAAGATCCCTAAAGAGCTGTTTATAGTGAAATACAGAGCATCCGAAGCACTCCTCCACACAGGACTGTGTGACGGAACAGAACAGGATCAATCACCTACCGACCCCATTCTTGGTATGAACAATGAGCACAATGCCTGGAGCAAAAGATGCAAGTTATAAAATAATATGTGAGATGCAAGAAAAGAGTGTGTGTATTTATGTGTGCACACACACACACACTTTGCAAGCAGGCTAGAAGAGAATATGTCCAATGTTAACAGTAATTACTCGCGGGTGGTAATGATTCAAGATGAGTTTTTCCTTCTTTATGTGAAAGTAAGTTGGCTAATTTTCCTCAGCCAACTTTATAGTTTACAATCAGAAAATCCAGCATTTATTATGAAAATAGTACATTCAATGAAAATGAGGTATAATAACTTTAAATTGCACTTCTAGTATGACATTTAAGAATGTGCAGTATCACAACAATAATCCTGCTGGCAAGTGGTTCTCAAAAAATAAATAAATAAAACCCAACGGTAATGCTTTGCTAAGTCATTATGACTGTTATTCTTTTCCTCCAGATTAGCTGGCATAGAATTTAATCTATGTCATAATTATCTACTACATAAAATGCAAATTGAATACATTTTTATTTAAGGAAACTACAGATGTTACAGTTTGCCACAAAGTTATCGTCAGAGCACGTGAATCAATTTGAATATATGTTATTTGTAGAAATGGCAATCTACTACATAGGAATTATGGTAAATTGACTATGGTCCTTGTTGAAAAGGTTGGAGAAAGCGATCTTCTGAAATCAAAGCTAGTGAAAGTCATCACATTGTAGTAACAACTATGGCAATAATAATACAATTTATTGATCCCTTAGAATGACAGGCTCTGAAGCAAGCACTTTACACACTGTCTCAACAGTCTTGGATATTGATATCTCCATCTCACAAATGAGAAAACTTGCACGAGTGCCAAAATTTTGTCTAAGGCCACCTACTTGTAAGGATCAGAATAAAATTTGTAATCAAGTTTCTCTGATTCTACCCAAGTTCTTGTCTACTAAGCTGCATACTAAGCGTGGTCTTCATCATATGACTATCAAAAGATAAGCGTTTAAATAAAATCACTTGTGTATAATGGTGCACATGGTGACTTCAGATGTACTTAGAAACCTAAGCACCCAGGGTGTATCTCTAGGTAGATGTGACAGGATTACATTTGATAGCTACATCACCACATTTTACTTTGTTGGGTGTGACCAAATGGTGCATTTGAGATCTGGTAAGAGGAGGACTTGACTTGAAAGTGTTTGTTATTATCCATATAATATTATCCAAGGTAAAGATATACTTTAAAATACAAATAACAGCACAGCCTGAGTGAACTCTCTCAAGAACATGTAATTCTATTCTGATGCCTTTATCATCAAACAAATCATTGTCTGATTTCTAATTTGAATTATCTTTCAAAAACAGTGACACAAACACGCATGTGCACCCAGATAGACAGATAGATAGAAGTACACGCTACAGTGTCTACTGTACAACTGCCTGATCCTGCAGAGAGTAGGCAGGTGTTCCTGGCACCACTGCCATGCAACAAACCATTACAAGTGGTGATGGATTAATTTTTTTTATTAATTTTTTTATTTAATTTTATTAAATTTAAGTAGGGATAAATTTAAGCAGGTTTGGTAGAGACTGCTTGCCTCTGTTTCACTTAGCAACAGCTGGGAGCCTTAGAAGTTGGGAGCTAGAATTGCCTGAAACCTCACTCAGTCACTCAAATGGCGGTTGTTGGTGGTAAGACTCAATCTGCTGGGTGCTGGTGACCTGGACTCCTTACTCCTCTTGTTCTGTTTCCATATGGTCTCTCCAGCATGGACGCTTTAGGCAATCTGGGCATTTTATGTGCTGGATGAGAGCTGCTAGCGTGTATGATCCAAACAAGAGGAAATTAGACGCTACTTTGCCTTTTACGATCTAGCTTCAGAAGTAACATAGCATCAGTTTTGCGGTTTCTATTCTTTAGAAATAAGTCATGAAGTCTGACCCAGATCTAAAGGAAGGTGAACTAGAACCTGACATTTGATAACAGAAGTATTAAAGACACAATTTAAAACAACCACACAGGCATGAAGAGCTTGCTAATCATGACTCAGTCCCAGAAGAGGAATGAGGGAGAAAAGCAAAAAGAACAAGAAAAGGGAAGAGAGAAGAGGGCTGGAAGCAAAGTAGTGCACCTGAGAAAGGAGATCCAGATACCACAGGCTCAGAGTCTGCAAAGTGTGCATTGATAGGCCAAAATCATGGTTCATAAAAGAAGTCTTTTGTGTGTTCATTAGATCATGAGTTAGTCTTTTAAGAGCTGAATTGCAAAAACATAGTACCTGAACCTATAAACATCTTTGGTCAGACTCATGGTGCTTCTTGAGCTGCTGGTGACGTTTCTCTTTGACAAACCTTGAGCCACAGAGTGACGTTCTATTGAGAAACGTCTGTATGAAGGTCTATATGAGCTTCCATTTACTCAGCTAAGCCCAGCTTTCCTCAGCCTCCATTCCCCATCCATCCACCCCACGTCTCCCTTTCCAAACTGAGATTGGCTCTCATCATCCCTAACGTCGTTACTGCTGTTTACTTTTGCTTTGTTTTAGGGATATCTGTTATGTTTGTGACAGAATCCTTAGGAGGTGATCCAGTTCTGACAGAAAGAAAATGTGGCACATTCGGACTAAATCATAGTTCTCAGTATGATCGCATTCCATAATTTCTAAAGAACCATAATTTTGAGAGTGCATAATAATGAGCATTAGTGAACTATAAATCCTAATAGTGATTGTGAATTTCTAGTATCCTAACTCATCTTGTGGTCTGAATAATCTTTACATTATTTGCCTTCTTGGAATCCATTACTCAGAGTTCAATTAGTCCCACCAGTGTGGAGGACATACCCTACATACCCTATTCTGCAGATGCTGTTCTAAGTTCTGTGGCTCTGCACGTCCCCTAAGAAGCCCCTCTAGCTCAATCCAATGTAGTAGTGTAGTCTTGTATTTCCATTTTTGTGACTTTGTTCTTATAGTCATGTGCCACAATCATTCATCTGTAATGAGCCCCACAAAGCATTCTTCTCCATTCACATTTGCTTCTATTTAAATGAAATAAACATTTCATCACTGACGTATGAGACTAAAGCACAGCCCTTCTTAGCACTGAGTGCATTTACAGTATTTTCATTGTTCACCAAGAAAATGTCCAAACCTAAATTTGTACAGTAATCAATACTATTCACTACTAAATACTAAGTAAGATCTGGTTCTCTAAAAGGTCTTCATGTATTAGACACTGTGCTAAGTGATGTAAGTTTTGATTACTTAACATAAATTGACATTTATAATTTTTGTGAACATCTCAGTGCAAGTTGTAAGGAAATGGCAGGAGCACATGCAGAAATGATCCTCTGATTGTTAATATAGTTAATTTTTATAACGCAGGTAAGAAATTAAGTTAGATAATCTTAGGAAAAAATGACAATGCCAAGATCCAAGAAAAAATAGATATTTCTGAATGGAATAGAAAATCTTCAGGCATACAAAGCTAAGGAAGCTTTGCTGAGTCCAGGTGAAGTTTCACAAGGGATGCATAATGTCTGTTCTATAGCAGACGAATGGAACTGAACAGAGGTCAATAAACACGCACGGAGAAAGAGCAGCAGGTGCAGACTTACTTCCTTATGCTGGACACAACTTCTCCACTGCCCACCACCCGGCTGCAGTCAACTCATTACGTGTAAATAGCAATGAAGTCTCAGATAATCTTAAATTCTACTTCCCATTTTCTTCCTGCTTTAGTATTTTGAAAAGGTGACGCCAACAGGAAAAGGTCCCCAATTTTCCAGTTAAGTTTGCAAAAAGGAAGTGGCAGGAAGAAAAGGAGGAAGAACCCTTCATGTGGGATCACCACTAGGAGGAGGAACCCTTCACACGAGATCACCACTAGGAGGAAGAACCCTTCATGTAGGATCACCACTAGGAGGAGAAACCCTTCATGTGAGATCACCACTAGGAGGAGGAACCCTTCATGTGGGGTCACCACTAGGAGGAGGAACCCTTCATGTGGGATCACCACTAGGATGAGGAACCCTTCACGTGGGGTCACCACTAGGAGGAGAAACCCTTCATGTGGGATCACCACTAGGAGGAAGAACCCTTCATGTGGGATCACCACTAGGAGGAGAAACCCTTCATGTGGGATCACCACTAGGAGGAGGAGGAACGCTTCACGTGGGGTCACCACTAGGAGGAGGAATCCTTCATGTGGGATCACCACTAGGAGGAGGAGGAACGCTTCACGTGGGGTCACCACTAGGAGGAGGAACCCTTCATGCGGGATCACCACTAGGAGGAGGAACCCTTCATGCTGGATCACCACGAGGAGGAGAAACCCTTCATGTGGGATCACCAGGAGGAGGAGGAACCCCTCACGTGGTGGGATCACCAGGAGGAAGAACCCTTCATGCGGGATCACCAGGAGGAGGAGGAACCCTGCATGTGGGATCACAACTAGGAGGAGGAAATCTTCATGCAGGGTCACCACTAGGAGGAGGAACCCTTCATGCTGGATCACCACTAGGAGGAGGAACCCTTCATGCTGGATCACCACTAGGAGCACTAGGAGGAGGAACCCTTCACACGGGATCAGCAGGAGGAGGAGGACCCCTTCACACGGGATCACCACTAGAAGGAGGAACCCTTCATGTGGGATCACCACCAGGAGGAGGAACCCTCTTGCCCTAGTGCCCTTCCTACTGGGCAGTTTCTCTGCTCCCTCCTCTAACTCTGGTTGCGCCTGAACAGCCTAGTCCAGGCTTTAATTTTCCCAGTCAAAATTAGATTAGGGTAGATCCTAGGCAGGCTGTTTCATGTCCTCTTAACATCCTATCCTATACCTTTCTTTCTCATCTTCCTTTTTAACTCATCCAAGGTCTTCAGGACTGGGTGGGATGTTGATTTTCCATATTGAAGCCAAGCAGAGCATCTGGCAAAGAGGAATCCATAGCATGAATGAACCTAAATATTCTACCCCTTTATTCTGTAATTTCTAGGTTAGGAAAACTTGCCAATATCCCTACCTGTTGAAATCTCAGCACCATCCCTCAGCCCCCACCTCCTCCAGGAGGCCTTCTTTGATCACTTTGGCCAAGAGAATTCCCTTCTCCAACCCCCATAATAACTCTGTGCTTGTCTCCTGGTGCTCACAACATATCAACCTGCTGTATTTCCTGTGTTCTTTCACACCCCTTGTACTAGTCCTTCATATCCATCTTTAACAATATTTAGGTCATGGTAGAATCTTCTTTTGCTTACATGTCTTTCCCTAATCAGAGTTTTTTCCCAAACTCTGAGTGTGGTGAATTAAATATTCATTTCTATCCCCAGTGCCTGGTATAGAAGAGATGCTGAGTTTTCACTTGCTTTGCTGAATCTGAACTGTAGCCATTCCTATAAAGCCTTCTCTCACAGTAAACTGCTAGGTCTTGAAGGTCAGTCTTGGTTTTCTGCACAGTGACTAATATAACAAATCAATATGTTATCAAATTATTTATATCTCTTTCTATGGAAAAAGGCAAATTTAAAAAATTGTTTTGCTTTCCCAATTTTTGAACATAAACATTTTGTTATAAACAATACTCAAGATATGCATCACTGAGTTTATTTTTCCACATGTGGGGTAGTAAGGAGTATGACAATTACCTACTCAGATGATCTGAGGGTCCCAAATTGATACTGTGCTTCCCTCATTCAGGGCTGGGACAGGGAACCCCCATTTCCTTGGCCTGGGCAATTTCCTGTAAACCTTTGGGACTCTTCTGGAGGGACCACCCTGCCATTTTACCCCCAGCTGGAGGGGCTGCATTCATTCATTTGTTAATATGTTCATTAACATTGAAAAGGTATCTCCCAAGCTATCAAGTCCTGGCCAAATGTAATTCTCATTGTACCCATGAGGTGACTTCCACTTGGGTCTTCCCCCTTGCCAGAAACTCTGATACTTTTTATTCTATCTGTATTCCTTTCTGTCTAATAAATCCTATCTTACCACTGATCCATGGTCCAGGGGTTCATTCTTCGAATTCCTGAGACCAAGGACCTACTACAGAAAGAAAGAAATTCTAGTAACAAAATTACACTTGTTTTCCAAGAAACGGTAGTGGAAGAAAGAATTGTCCCATGTGTGGATCAATGGTGCAGGGAATCTTCTCAGTTTTATTCGATTCTCCACATGCTGACATTTTCCATTCTAAATCTCAAGTTTGAAAAACTGATTTTAAGTGTTTTTTGTTTGTTTGTTGCCACATGTGTCTTAAAAAACTAAATTTTGCCATGGTCTTTGATAACTTTTTGAGCCAGCCTGACCTGAGTAAGAAGAATGGTGGCTCCTTAATGACCAGCATCAAGGCATGATGAAGTGCAGGTCTCCCAGAGCATCAATCACCTGCTTGGAGGATCAAGAGGGCTATTTCCCGGCCAAAAAGCAGGCTTCATTCTCTGGCCCCATTACTCTCGCATCTTCCTTCTATTCTCTTCACCCCATTAGCCTCCTGTGTATCTGCACTGCGGCTATCTCAGATGACCTCCAGTCCCTAATCCCTGACATTTTCATTTAGGTCTAATCTACCACCCCAAGTGAAACATTTGGTGATGTTTGCAGCAGTATTTAATCTTTCTTTGCTCCATTTCTCAGAATTTCATTTATAATTTTACTTGAAATGATCTTTTTTTTAATATAACTTTTGCTGTCTTTTCTAGTAGATCAATATATATTCTCCTCTAGTCTAAAACCTAGTGGTCTAGCAGCACACTTTTTTTCTGATTAATCATGATAAATTCCCTTGCTGTCTGGGGCCTTTGTCTAAACCTGTAATGCAACCTTAAGTACAGTCTCTTACTGACATTTCTGGCTTTGGTGTCATTCTATGAAAAGACAAAAAATTAAGAAGTTTGAAGCATCTGGGATTAATAAACAGGTTTATAATCTCTCATATTTAAACAGTGCTGTGGTATTATGCATAATTTTCTTCCACTGAATACAAAATAAGATATGAACTATAGAAAAAAGAATTATAGATCATCAAGAGTTAAAAAACCTACGAATCACATAGAACAGGAGTTGCCTGAAATGAGGAGGCAAGAATCATCTTCAATATTGAGAAAACAGTAGATCAACCACTATACGCCCACCTGAGAGAAAAACAGTATTAAATTCAAGAAGTAGGGAAGGGGGCTTGGTAATTTCCCACCTATTGGGTACAATATAGAGGGTGTATGGCACACTTCCTGGGTTAAAGGACCCATGATAATGCAGACCTTGGACTTTACCTCATAAGCACAATTAATGTAATTGTGTGTGCCCTCATGTTAACCTGAGAGAAAGGACTGGACTATAGGAGCCCACCACAACACCCAGCTATTTTTTTTTCTGTTGTAGTTGTTTGACAGGCCCAGGTTGGATTCAAACCCTCCAGCACCAGTGTATGTAGCTGGCACCCTAGCCACTGAGACACAGGTGCCAAGCCAAGATTAATTTTTTTCATGTAACTGTTTAGCTTGAACAGTATCATGGAGAAGGTGGAAGTTGATTTAATTTTCCATAAAGTTGTAAAAGAGCTCAGATAAAAATAGCAAAAGGAAAACCAAACTGAAACGAGCCTCAAAAATAGCTCCAGGTTCTTAAAAACTACCTCCATTTCTGCGGAACCTTTAAAAATCGACACTTTTTCCATAGTAGACTAATTCTTTCTCATATATAAATAAAAATATGATTTTTATTCAAATTTGTAAAATTTTGCTTAATTCTGTAATGAAAATCCCTATCTTCTAATTCTAATCCTAACAGTTCAAAAAAGAACAAGAAACTTTTTGTTATCAAGTACTCAAAACTTGGTTTAGAAATAAGCTGTCCTTGGGTCTGAATACTTGATTGGGTTTCTGAAAAATGCTCTAAGATAAGTTTCTAGTTTGTCACCCAAATTGCATGTCAGACAAGAACATTTTGTCATGCTTAGACACCACTCAATCATAATCTGAGTTTGACTTCAAAGCTTTCACAATTCAATTTTATTTAGAATTAAGGAAATATGAGTGTAGAGAACAGTGTAAGGGCAGCGAGAACATTTTCCTTCGGCCAAACTCCAGGGGAGAAGGACAGGGGAGTTAACTGTGTCCTTTACCACCCTCTTGCTTTCTCTCCCCTCCGTGTGGAAGCAGCCAGCTGCCCTCTCACCTGGGTGAGACCCCTGGGAAGCCACAGGGCTGGGAAGGTGTCAATATAGAATCTGAGAATCCTGGCGCTGGCAGTGGCCACTGTCTGGTGCAGATGAGTGTGGGCAATGGGAGAATATGGAGCCAAGGTGTCCACGCTGTGCACATGGAGACTGTCATTTGTGACTATCCCAGGGAAAGCAAAACCAGCTGACCTTTCATGCTACTAGACACTGGGAGAAATAAGAACTTATAGTCGAAACAGGAAAACATCCGAGAACTTCCAAGTCTCATTTTGTGAGATACTAATGAAATCTAAAGCAATTATGCAAATAATCAAAACAAACACTGATCTCTTTGGGAACAGTGATGTGATCAAACTAAAACATTAATGAGAAATTTTTTGGATATAAATTGTGCAAATGGCTTATAAATCGAAAATGTTCAGTATTTGCAGACTTTTATTTAGAACTCATTTTGTTTTAGCCAGCGTCTCCCAAGAAGATGGAATTAGAGGTAAAGTCTATGAATATTTAATTTTATTCAAACTAACGTTCCACTAGACGCATACTAGCCTAACAGGGAGGAAAGATGAGAAATAATTTGTGTGTTGAGTAAGATAAAAGCACCCCATTTATTAAACTAAGTTTAACAGTTATGTTATTTATTATAGTTCAAGGGACAGTTTTAACTATCTAATTTCATTTGAAATAAATATTAGAGTTATTTTAAAAAATCCTACTCTGAAAAGAGGAAACAAGAGGAGAGGGGAGAGGAGGAGGAAGGACGGGAGGGGAGAGTATTTGGTGGGATCTCATCTATCCTGCACAATGCAATGGGTACATTTCAAAACCACTGAGAGTATAGAATAAACGTCTTTCCACAACAAATAAGTCAGAGAGATGATGGCTATGTCAATCAGTTTGACTTAAGCATTCCACACTGTATGTCAAATCAGCACATTGTACCCCATAACTGTACACAGTTATGATTTAATAAATAAATAAATAAAATAAAATTCCCATGTAAACATCCAAAAAGAAATCATACTCTACTGTTTCTAATAAGAAAAAAACAATGTTTAGTGTAAAAGAGTTTAACCCCTATCAAAATCAAATAATCTAAAACAGAAAATATTATTTTACATGGGATTTCAGGTAAATCTTACCTCTCCAAACTGCCAAAAACATAATACATAATGTACGTTAAGTAGAGAAATCAGCACCCCTCAACAAGAAGAAAATAAAATGACCTTGCTTGTTTATTAGTTTGAAGAGATCATCTAAACTTTCTCTCTTTTTCTTCCAAGGGACTACGTCACCCTACGCCTTGTTGTCCAATTGTCAGGTGTGAAGGGAAAGGGGACACACTCACAGTCGGCTAAGCAATGCCTCCCTGCCACCCCAGCACCACTGGAGCCAGAGGTCCTCACTGGGCAGTAACTGATGATGGGGAACTAACTCACTCTCACAAGCCATGACCTTGTACTCAGAAATAACACTCTGCCAGGAGGCCTTCTGGGTTTTCTTTGGCCTCTATGTGTGCAAATAAAAGAAACTGGTAACCCCCAATAAACATACAAACACAATTATCATTTTAATTGTTCAAAGTATCACAGATAAAATATAAAATGAAGATTTGTGTAAAAATTTAAGGCCTTATACTAAAGTTGAATTAATTTTACTAATGAAGAAAACTGCAGTGGATTTTATTTAGCCCCTTTTTAAATCTCAAGCTGCCAAAAATTCTTTTAACAAAAAGGTTAGATGCCTTTCAGAACTAATGCTATTCTCCTTCCTCAAATAATAGCGATGGGTGTAAAGCTGAACTAGGTTCAAGCTTACATTTATACTCTGAAAAAAACACGATTAAATCTTACTGCTACTTAAAATGATCTAGTTATTGTCTTTATATGTATAAATATTAAGACTGTATTAGGAACTCCACTATTTTAAATGCATGGATATTTTGTCCAAATGATGGAAATTAAAGTTTTTATGAGAATATGTATTGTCCAAAAGACTGTCCAAAATTAATAATGCCCCATAAATTTAAGTATGATAAACTATTTAAAAATGTCTGTTTTTTTAATTTCCATAAGAAACAAACCCCACACAATGACTTTAGAAAAATCAAGAGCATGCAGTTGGGGGCCTGTCTTGGGAGAGTAGGGGGTTCCTCGCCCAGGCCCAGAGGGGCATCAGCCATGGAGACCCTGGAGAACTTTGCACTCATGCCCTGACTGGGACTCAAGGCCACCCACCCCACAAGCTCACCCAGCTAGAGCATGAGTCCCTGGGTACGGGAAAGCCAGCATTTGAACAAGCCAAGGCAAGAGAGGCCTAACTTGGAATCTATTAATCCATGGTGTTCAGAAAGGTCTTCAAGGAGAAGTCCTCCTTATTCACTGCCAGGAAATTCACAAGGGAGAGAAGTCCCGTGTGTGTGAGGAGTGTGAGTAATTAATTACACCTCCCAAGAGCAGCAGTGACAAGGGCGCCTTCCTCAAAAACTCCTCCTCATTCAGCCCTACAAAGTTCTAGGCAAAGAAGGGTTTTTGAATGCAGTGAAGATATGGAAGCCTGGAGCCAAAGCTCTCATCTCCTGGAATAAGAAAGTCCACAGACAGGTGAAGCCAGTGTGGGGACCTGCTACTCACTCCACACCAGAGAGTTCACACCAAAGAGGAGCGTCTCCGCAGTGCTCACCCTGGAGAGGTGCTGTGAGCACAAGGAGTGCAGGAGGCCTTTGGCAGCGGCCCCTGCTGCAAATGGCACCAGGAAGCTCATAGGCTGAGAGCTCAAGTGGGAGACATTCAGTGGGAGACACAAACTTAGGAGTTGACACCAGAGAAAGTCTGTGGCTGTCATGTATGAAGCAACTCCTTCAGCCATCTCTGCATCCTTGTTAAGGAAAAATGCATTCCCACTCAAGGTGGACAGGAGTGTAGCCCTTGGAAGAAAGCCTCCGGTCACAATATAATCCAGGCACCAGGGACTGTGCTGTGGGACAGCCCCCAGAGCCACACACACGTGAAGCCTTCAGGAATGACACTGCACTTTCTGACCTCCCCCACGGCCAGTGGCAGAAGCTGTCCCTCCTCTCCATCCTGGATGGTCTGAGGATGCACAGTGCTCCGCCCTCACGGCAAGGAAGGCAGCCTCTCCTCTCCCTCGCACATGCTGGAGGGCATCCAACTGTCCTGTGTCATCAGACAGCCCCCTGCCCCTTGTCTGGCCAAGGCAGCCTGAGGGGTGTCTGCTGGAAGCTTCTGGGCCAGCTTTCCTTCCTGCTTAGACTTCTGTCTGTAAGAGACAGCTTAAGGTTTGAAATTTTATGTGAAATCACCTAATTCTATGATTATTGGCAATGAATTTCAAAAGCTTTTTATTGGGGCATCATTGACATCAAATCGACTCTCATATATAATATTTTTAATGAGTTCTGACATGCATACACTACTGTGAAACCCACAACCAGAATCAAGATAATGAACAATTCATCACCCTAAAAGATTCCTTGGACCCTTTTTCATATCTTCCTCGTGCTCCTACTTGCCAGCACTCAATCCCTGGGTGACCATCATGCATTTTACATCACTATAGATTATTTCCACTTTCTAGAATTTCACAAAACCTGAGTCATGAAGTATCTACCATTTTGTTTGCTCATTTGGCCTCTTTCCTTGAGCACAGTCATTTGTATCCATGCTACAGAATCCATCAGCCGTCCATTCCCTTTTATTGCTGAGTCGTGTTCCATGCTGTGGACATACCAGTTTCTTCTTTACCCATTCAATCACTTTTAAATTCTTTCCAGCTTTTACCTTTTAACAATTAAGCTGCTATGAATTTATGTGTCCAAACTAGGTTTAATTTTAGTCACTATCTTTACCTTTTTGGTTAAACACACAAAGACCCTGGAGTACTTTAACTTTATGCTTTGTCCTGACATTTCTTGAGTTTTGCTGCCTGAAAATGTCTTTATTGTCATTCCTGTCCTTCATTCTTAAAAGATTTTTCTCAAGTAAAATTTCACACCAACTTTTGTTTTCTTTCAGTATTTTGAAGCTACTGCTTCCCTGTCATCTTTTAAGGTGGAAGTTGCTTACTTCATTGTCAGGTGAGCTGTCATCCCTACACAGATAGTCAGTCTTTGTCATCCTGGCTGCTTTTAGAACTTTCTCTTTGACTTTATCCTCTGCAATTTCAGTACAATCTGTTTGGGTGGGTTTCAATTTATTCATACGACTTGGGATTCATTAGAATTCCTGAGTCTTGCAAATTATGGAAAGTTCTGCTTTGTCATCTCTTTAAACACAGCCAGTTCACTGTATCCATGGGCTCCTCTCTATGGATACAACCTGCCACTGACCAAAAATATTCAGGAGAACAAACAAACAAACAAACAAACCCATCTGTTCTGATCATGTAGAAACTGTTTTTCCTTCTCCTTATTCCCTGAACAATACAGTATATCAACTATTTACATGGCACTTACATTGTAAGTAGCTATTATAAGTAATCTAGAGTGATTTAAAGTATGTGGAAGGGTGTGCATGGATTATATGCAAACACTATGCCATTAGAAAGAAGGGACTTGAACATCTGTGATTTGGGTATCCTCTGGGGTAGGGGAGACTAGAACCAATCCTCCCACAAATATTAAGGGATGACTGCATTATCTTTCCACCTTTTTCTCTGTAATTTTAATTTGGAAATCTGGTATTTGAAATTTTGAATTCTATCTTCCATATTTTTTAACTTTTCTTTTATATTTTAAGACTATTATTTTTTTTCTGGCTGAATCTTGGGTAATTTTTTCAGGTCAGATTTCAGAGCTAAGTTCTAATTTCTCTTTTTACCCATGTCTTGCCTGCTAAGGTCCATTTAGTAAGTTTTGTGTCATTTACAAGTTTTAACTCTAGAATTTGTGTGTGTGTGTGTTGTGTTTAATCTGACTGGATGTTGATGTGGATATCTACGTGGATATATGATAGTTAATCATATTAAGCATACTTATATTTCCCCCAATTATTTCAGTTTCTGTATTCTTTTCAGGTTTGGATTCTGCTCACTCTCATTTTCTACATGGTATATTTTGTGACGTTTCTGACTGTTACTTCATGCTCCACCAAACATTAACCAAGGAAATCATCTGAGGACTTATTTTAAAATACAGGTTTCCTGAGAGGACAGGGGCTAATCTCAGCACTGTAGCCAACACTGCTAACTCACGACTATATTAAACAATGCTCAGGGCCAAGGACTTGATGTGCTACCCAGGGAGAGTTAATACTGTCCCTCACATGAAGTAAACATGGTTTACACTTGCAAACTCTTAGAGGTAACATTTCCTCTTCTTCCTAGAGCAACAGTTCTCAACCCGTGGGACGCAACGCACAAGAACTGTATTAAAGGGCCCATAATTACACTAATGTACACAGCTATGATTTAATAAAAAATAAATCTTATCTAAAAAAGTGGGGGGGGGCATATCATTAGGAAGGTTGAAAACCACTGACTTAGAGTAAGCACAAAATAGGCCAGGATTCCTACCACTTTCCTCTCTAGCTGATTTAGTGAGGCAAACACATTTTGTGAGTTCTTGCTTCATGTAGGATTCTGTGGTTGCACTTTTTACCTTGAAGAGGTCCCAACCCCTAATGAAGTCTCCTGTGTGCGTCTGACCAATCTGCAGTTCTAGCCCTCAATTTTCAGTAGTGTCCTATGGTGACAACTGGCTTCAGCTTACACAATTTCCTCTCCAGAGTCCAGATTTCTCTTAAGTTTTGGCATATAAACTTTTCTTTACCATGTTTTCAGCATAACCATTGTTTTAAAAATACATGTTTTGTCATGGTGGCTCATCTATGTAGTCCCAACTACCTAGGAGGCTGAGGCAGGAGGATCACTAAGGGCTAGGAGTTCAGGGGTTCAGTGCACTATGAGCTCGCCTAGAAATAGCCACTACACACTAGCCTGGACAACATAGTGAGATCTCATATCTTAAAACAAGCAAAAAACAAATGTTTTGTAATTTAATCCAGTATTTGTACATGGTGTGTACTGCGACAGTTTTTAGAAGTATCAGTTCACCATGCTGTTGGAAATAGAGTTACAATATAATTTAATTTACTTTGACTTCTATGTATTGACATCTAAGGTAAGTTGAATATTCAATAAGCAAGGGTTGTGATTTTCCACACTATCCCTCTGACTGATTTGAAAAAAAAAAATCCTTGGAGATGCAGAATTGTCTCACTTGCTGTGACTAACTCCTGCCAATTATTATCAAGGTATCTGAGACTCAATCTGAGTGTCAATGACTGAAGTCTTTTTTCAAAGAACTTCACATTACTGCAAAGATGATATGGAAACCACAGTGTTCCAGACAGCAGAGGACGGGTGAGTAGATGGATGGATGGATGGATGGGGGCACACAGAGATGCACATGTGGACAGTTACCTATATGTTTGAAGGCACGTATGTGCACAGAACTATAAAGTAGTATCAGATGCAATTCTGTCTTTGTGCTAGGTATGCTGTGACACACAGGTGTGGTATTTGTGCACATGCATATATATAATTATATTTAAGAATTATGTCCTATGAAATATGCACATTTTAATTTCATCCCACTAGAAAACCTGCAGGGCTGTACCATGCCTTGATATCTACCAGTGACATACACGTCATTATTTTTCTTCAGGATTTGCATTAATAAAGACCCATTCCTAGTCTGCATCCCTAATTTGGTGGAGAAGAATACCTCATAGCTGCTGTCTTGGTCTCCACGCACTCGTCCAGGGGATGGGAACGCAAAGCACACCTAATAATTCCCGCTCAAACACTGCAGCTATTGGTGCTGACGCACTTTGCTCCTCAGAGGAGATGTCACCTGCCAGCTGGCTCTGACAGTTTGGAACTAACACTGACATTTGCGCTGGCACCATAACAGTGTCTACATCTCAGGAAGTTGCACAAATTATGATGGACCCAGGGATTTTTGAGGTAAAAAGTATGATATGCATGACCATAATACTAAAATGATTTCAAAGATAAATTCAGAATTTGGTGTCTTGTTCAAGAAATATCTGCTATCCGTGAAATATATGGCATATGCTTGCAAAGAAAAAATGGATTGCATAGAAGACAGAGTAGTAATTCAATTATAAAGCTCATCACCATGTTACAGTTTGTAAGAGTCCACTGTGTCAGAAAACTACTGAAGAAAGAGATAAAACAAGTAATTTTGGGGTAATGCAGCATATATATAAAAAAATATTACCACATCAGGGAAAAGATTAAATTTTGCTATTTTTCTGGCTCCGAACTGGCCCCCCCTTTCTTGGCTCTTTTTTTTATTCCATGAATATCACTTTGTAAGGAGCTCAAATCAGCACATTTCAATATGGTCACCCAGAGGGGTGAAGACACGACGAAACTGAGACTGGAGGGCAGTGGCACAGGTGGGACGCTGCCAACATGTCTGAATATCGCGACATATTTGGTGAATATTAATAGATGGAAAAAAAGTTACTTGGAATTTGTCTCTATTCTAATTTCCTAGCAAAAATCAAAAGATATCATCATTTACTTATTTTAAAAATAATTAATTTAACCAGGCACTTACTGCTATAGTCCCAGGGCAGTTTGGAGACTGGCATTCACCACTCATCCGGTTTGGAATTAAGACATCTTCCCAGCAAGACGGACCCTTTGAAAAAAAGAAAAAGAAAGAAAAACTCAACAACATCCGTGGTACACAAATTGTGATACAAATGTACTCCCCATACATTTTCTAAGATGTCTCCATTTATATTATAAAAAGGCAATGAAACCAGTGTGTAGTCCACTGATAGTTCTAGGTGTGGCCCTCAGACCCAGAGGGTCCTGCTTCCTCTAAACTATCTTCATAACTATATGAAGAGTGTAATGGGTATTTTGTTCCAAATAGGTCCATTTTCCACTTATAGCCTCCTCCAGAGCCCTGCTTGGATGCTGTCTTATTCAAAAGGCCATCCCTGACCTTGTGCCCATCCCCGGCCCTCCCAGCCTTCATTTGCTTTGCAGCAATCATCTCTCTCCAAGCAGTGGCCCAGTGCTGAGCAATGGCCCTCTATCCCCTCTGTGACTTGGTCCATTCTGGTCTCTGCAGTACCCAGAACAGCAAAGTCTTCTTAGTTCATCAAAAAAGACTTAAGATGAATTATCAGTGTCAATTAATGCAAACTTCAACAAACCCAGACTGGCCAAAAATACTAGAACAGAAAGCACCTTATAGATTTTGTTCACAGATGTCCTGCACAGAGATGGAAGAAAGTGGGAACAGCCTAAGTCACCAAAGAAGGCAGATAAACACCCCCTGCTAAGTCTAATAGTGCACCAAAATGCACCGTCCTTATTTACTAACAATATATGGGTGAAAGGATTACAAAATTGGATTAGAGTAGGACTTGGAAAAAGCAGCAGAAGGAAATAGAGATGATACCTGTATCTTTTTAGTGAGCAGGCTCCCTAGTAACTGTCTGAAGTTCACTGCCGTGTTAACAAGTGATGTCACACACACGTGCAAACTACCCTCAGTGAGAGTCTTTGGAGGGAAGCAGCAGGTGTGGGGCACACCTGGGGACTGCCTGTCACCATCGGCCTCCTCCCCTGAGCACACAGGTGACCTGTCTCTCTAGAGGTCTGACTGGAATTATGCTTAACACTAAGATGTGTAAACTCATAATGGCGATGGCTACAGAAGAAAGTGCTGCGGAGAAGACAGGCTCGCACTTTCCTGACACAGAGGCATGGGCTGCAGCAGAGGATGAGCCTCAGTCCCTGGAAGACCACAAGGAACCTGAGGGCTCAACTAGAAATGAATAGATAAATAAATAAAAATAAGCAACATTAGAAAAACAGGAGACAGGGCAGTGGGAGCCCGAGGCAGCAAAATTTCAGAAGATCCTAAAACCTTTTAGGCAGAGAAGTCAGGTCATTAACTTAGGAACAAAAGCCAAAATAGAATTTTAAAATTGCAACAATACTTTCGAAGCTCAAAGGGAAAGATTTTCAACCCAAAATTCCGTACCTGAGCCAATTATCAATAACATGGGAAATTAAATGGGAGAATGGTAAAAAGTAGGGGGGAGGTACCAGGAGAGGACGGTTGGGGAGGTACCTGCCAGGGCTCTGCAGGCAGGAGGAAGAGGGCCATACCAGCCTGCTCACGGTGGTTAAGTCGCCAGGCGGGCTATGACCAGCAGAGTGGAGAGCTGAGGCAGCATCTTCGCAGCTCTGGTGGGAACAGAGGGAGAAGGTGGCAGGGAACAGATGCATGGGGAGCTTCTAAAAGGTGTGGGGTGAGGCCGGAACCCAGCACAAGGCAGGAGAGAGTCAGAACAAGGCAGTGGCAGCAGTAATTTTACCATCGAAGACATTGGGACCCAGCCAATGGCCTAAGCTACAGGAGTAAATTGGTCATCATGTGTGAGCCCTGACCCATCCCTGCTCCAGACCCCAGCAGAGCTGTCCAACCACCTGCAGCAGAAGCTTGTGGCAATGTCCCAGGCATGAAGAGGTCCTCAGCCACGTCCTTTAGTACGCATACGTCTGCCTACCCACCTTGACCAACACACATGGGAGCACACTCACACGCATTACACATACACGTGTATACACACTCACAGACCACTCACACCACGCATACACACACCACACCCATACACCCCACACACTCACATACACATACGCACAGTGCATACTATCCTAGAGAAAAGCTGGGGAAGAACAGGAATCCCGGAGGGCTAAGCTCTGCCTGAAAGAGACCAGACCATTATTCAGAGGCTGTTTAACCCAGACTCAAAGGAACCCAAAATTGGAATCCACAGATCATTAACCCCAAAGCCACTATTTGAACTGGAAGTGAGTTTGCAGAAAGTGTCACAGCAGGTCTGAGGTAGGCCCTTGGGACCTTGGATTTCAGAAGGGTCCCCACTGTTCCCTTACTGATGTGGACGGTCTGGCCGAGCCTCGCCTTGATACAAACTATAGCTTATGCCCCAAACCTTCGTTTCCTCTATAAGTGTGCAGTTTTGATAAGCACAGGACAAAGGTCACCACAGCCTCTTTAAGGAGCCCCCATTAAAATCCCTGGGCATGGAGTCTTTTCTCCGCAGACAACACTTCACACAATGTTACAGCTGGCTGCTGGGGAAGCGAGGGCTCTAGTGTGACCACTGGGACAGGACCCGGGAGCCTGGCCTGCTTCCTCAGTCTCCTCCCAGACACCTTGCCCTTTGCTGATTCCCCTGTAATCAGCCTTGGCCCTGTGTGATGATAAACCCAGTCCTGGATGTTCTGCTGAATCACAGAATCTGGAGGTGGGACGTAGCCTTGGGGACGCAATGGCATGTGGTTAGGCATCAGAGAATGTTCTCCCAGTCACACAGGAGGGTCAGGGCTCATCATAAGATCATATCGAACACGAAGAATAAGAAATTTTGTTTTCCTTGCACACCCCACTGTAGTCATAATAATGTGAACACTTATTTGATTTTCAATCTTAGGGCCACACTTTGATAGTAGACGGGGGTTTTAATTATGAGTAAGTAACATAATACGTACACTATTCAGCTTGGACAATGTGAAAGTGAAAACACAAAGATGAAGAACTAGAAGGCTAAGTAAAGCTGGGAGAGAAGGGGAAGGAGGGGACTAATACCCTCACCCACCAAGCCATTGCCTTAGCATAAGGCCATTTCCACATCGGACTTATACATGGGAGTGCATTCACTTGATAAAAACTACGAATGTATTGAAATAAAAGAGGTATGATACTAGAACCTCGATTGCATTCATCAGCCTTGCTTTCCTGGTTTCAAGTGAGAATTCAATGAGGGTAAACATACCTAGAACGTAGGCTCCGACTCTGATCAAACTTCAGTCTTTGACCAGGACCCGGTGGGCATGCCTTGCCCATTTGTTTGTGTTAATGTCTGTTTCCCTATAGATAGTGGTTTGTTCTACTCTTGTGGACATTACCAACCAGATTTCTCTCACTTTTAGACAACCAGGAAAACATGAAAGTTCGAAGCTCCGGCAACTTTACATAACTCATAACACAGACTTGGTTTACTAATATTACGCTTGGCTCTATATTACTTCTCTTTAATCCATTTCCTCATCTAATTCATTTTTCTTGGTTTTCATTTTAGTGGATCCCTGCAAGCTTGTCACGTCATTTTGAAACGAATCCGGGCATAATTAGGTAATATGAGTGCCTGGTGACTTTTCTCTTTTCACTCTCCAGAGTTACTGACGGCTCTGTCTCAGCATCCTGGGACAAGAGTCATCTCTCCACAGGAGCAGAGTGGTCTCTGGCCAGGGGACTGTGCTAAGCTGTGGCTGGTGGTGACTCACAGTGGATGGGAGTACACTGAGTTCTGAGTGGTCTCTGAGCCTCTGAGGAGTCCATTTCACTGAGGTTAACCATTCACTAAGTGGGACAACGCTGTTTTCTCTATCAGCATGGAGATTTCTTCTGACCTCAGAACGTGCCATGGTAAAAGATGAACCCAACATGGCAACAGCTAACAAGGAACCCTAACAACCAAATTCAGGAGTGAGGTCCCATTTATATTCACTGCTCAGAGTAAAATTTCCTTCCTCAAATTCTAGAATTAAAAGATATTTTCTGTGAATATCACAGATATTTATCTTTCATATTTTGATTTTTTAGTGTCTAAACAGCAACTAAAACATGGAACAACTCCTATAATCATCACATAAGGTACTATATCATCTGACAAATCCTATGTTATACAGAAAAATGACTACAATGCACATTTACAATTTTCTTGATCTCATAACATAATGGTAAATGTAGGAAAACAGTACAATTTTGTTGAATGCAGGAATTCAATATGATACTATATATATGCTCGTTTATTTACATGACTAACATTATTAATATGAAAGTCGTTAACCTGAAAAGAGAAGCAAATGTCTCAGTGGACTTCTGTCATTACAAAGCAGACTTGACTTTGCTCCTTTCTAATTTTAGAAAATATAAAATATTAATTGCCTAATCACTGCACATGCTATTTCAATAGATGCGTGGCTAAAGCATCTATAACTAATAGTTTTTACATAAAAGACGGAAAGATCTTCGGATTAAAAGATTAAAAAGGGCTGCAAATCATATGATGTTAAAAGAGGACTATGCATTACCACACGTCGACAAAAGAACTAAGAATTTATTTTATCTCTCAAATCTAGAAAATTAAAGATATCTGAAAAACTACCAGTAGAACAATATAAAATAATGGATTAATAAAGAATTATTTGGCTGGATTTTAGAAAACTTTTTCCTTTTTTGCCTAGTAATTGTTACCACCAGGAAAAATATGTAAATTATTTGAGCTACTATAGCGGGGGCGAACGAACTGAGACCTGCTGGTTAAATCTGGCCCAGTCCCTGCTTTTCTGTATAGCCTATGAGCTAAGAAATATTTTCACATTTTTAAGTGGTTGGAAAGCATTAAAAGAAAAAAAGAATAACTCGTGACACCTGAGAATTGTGACGGTCCAACTCCTGTGTCCACAAATACAGTTTTACTGGCACACAGCAGCGTGCACTCTATGCTTGCTGTGCTGCTACCTGGGCAGAACTGGGCTGTCGCAGCACAGACTTCATGACCCGCCAGGCCTACAGTATTTACATCTGGGCCTTTCATGGAAAAAGCTTGCCAATCCCTGATGTATAGTAAAGAATGTTTTCCAGATTGATATTGAAAAGTAGTCTATTATTTTTAACACTGTGACAGCATTTTGGCTACCATACAATCACATTAGTTTATATGAGTACGTGTGGCCTACATCTTAAGTGAGAAATTACAATTCAAATCTTAGAGCTGCTGACCTGATAAATCTGAAATGATGTGGACGGAGAGGCAGAAAATAGACCCAGTGAGTCATTAAATTCTTTGAATTGGTAAGTGGAAAATAACAGCTAGAGATGACATTTGAGAATTTTCCTAATGTTATCAACACAAGGCGTGAGTAGAATGTTATTTAAACCTATCTATATGATGCTTGTAAATCAGGAATTCAGGTAAGCGACCCAATAAATGAAAACAGTGATAACATCTATAAAATGTGAATTTTTAAATTTATTTTTAAAAGTTCTAGAACAATAATACAAAAGCCATTTGGCTGTCTTTCAATGCCCGGCCAAGTGGAAAAATGAAGTACTTAACTGCGAATTCATATCCAAATGTCACTCGACAAGATCCAGATAGACAAAGCAAAAAGATTTTTTCCTTGAATTATTTGAATAAATGCTGTAATCTGCTCCTCATTTGCGGGTGTATGCATTGCTGCTTAGAATAAATTCCAAATTCTATTTTCTAAAATGTTACTCTGAAGGGTTGGCATTTACAGTTTTTGAAAAGGAGCTATTTGAATAGTAATTTTATTTAAATAAAATGTACTTTAACCTATTATCTCACATTATCATCAAATTGGTTTCATTTAAAGTATTTTCTTGAATGAGTCCACAAATATTGAAGCCATATAATTAAACTTCAGGGACTAAAATAATTTTGTGAACCACACCAGGGATATGATACAACAGCAAAACTGTCTTTAAAATAGCTACACTCAGGGGCTTGATCTTCCCCTGTTCGTTTTTTATACTCATTTTCAACAAAATGATGAAGAGAAGATGCTGTGAAGTTCACAAACCTGTCAAATCTCATTTCTCTCGTTCACTAGCGATATGTTCTCAAGCTACCTTCACTCCCCCCAGCCACCCTTAGTGTCCCTCATCAGACACGGGAGGAGCCCAGCGCCTCCTTCAGACAGCAGTCACGAGCTGAAACGGAACCATGCCCTGTCATACCTTGCACAGTGTCAGGCACATCGTGACTCAAAACCAAAGGACAACTCTTAAGAGTGTTATTTCTTATTGCCAGGGAGAGCTACCTGAGCAGGCTTGTTTTTAGTTTAGTAAAGAGCAGAGCAACAGGAGCTACTTCCAAAGCACTTGACTTAGCCCAGTGGGTTTTTAAATTCTTCCTTTTCCTCAATTTCTCTATTATTCAGTCGTTTGCAGGGATCTTGTCACCTTCCAGAGCATGTGTGCAGAGCTCTTCTAAAGCAGATCTCTCCATCTGTCACACAGTGGATATTGTTCCGCACATCCACCCTGATTTAAAGATTTGATTTTAAGATACTAAGCCTCCAACAAAGCTAAGCACAGTGCTGTGATTGTGGCAAGGGCTCAATAAACGCAACCATTAAGTAGTAAGCCGGGAAAATGATAAAGAAAAAAATGCTTTGAACCAAAATATCCATCCCTTCACTGAATAATTATTGAACAGCTCTGAGAATAGTCTTGCAGATTTTATGAAGTATCTGCAAGAGCTGGTATGACAAATGAACTGAGTGCACTGATCCAAATGGGTGGAATTTTTTAAAATACTCAATCCAAATATTAGCAAGATGTCAGGCAAATGGAAAACACCCTCTGCTGGTGCAAATGTAAAGGGTACAGCCACTTTGGAAATCTCTTAGACATTACTGTGAAAAGTAAACATATAGCTGACATATGTTTCAGCCATTCCACTCCTAGGTATCTACCCGAGATAAATGAAAATACATCCACACACAGAATTGCAGACAAATACTCATGACAGTAATAAATCATATTAGCTCCAAACTGGAGACGACCCAGCGTCCATGAAGACATGAATGGATACACAAAATGTAGCACTTCAATTCAGTTGACTACTACTCAGTAATGAACAGTGTGATGTTACTTACAAATGCAGCAACATGGATCGTTCTCAAAATTATACTGTGTCAAAGAAGCCAAACGCAAGACGGAACATGCTGCGTGATCCCAGTTACTTCAAATGCAAACACAGCTATAGGGACAGAAACAGATCCACAGAGCTTGGGAGTGAAAGCATAGACCGGGGTGGGCTGCGTAAAAGCATGAAGCATATTCTGGGTATTTGGTTGAATTGTGTCCGCTCAAAATTCATATGTTTAAATACTAACCCATACTACCACAGAATGTGAATGTTTTACTATAATCCTAACACTCTGGGAGGCCGAGGCGGGTGGATTGCCTGAGCTCACAGGTTCGAGACCAGCCTGAGCCAGAGTAAGACCTCACCTCTAAAAATAGCCAGGTATTGTGGTAGGCACCCATAGTCTCAGGTGCTCAGGAGGCTGAGGCAAAAAGATTGCTTGAGCCCAAGAGTTTGAGGCTGCTGTGAGATGTGACACCATAGCACTCTGCTGAGGGTAACAAAGTGAGACTCTGTCTCAAAAAAAAAAAAAAAAGAATAGAAGAGTTTTAAAGAGTGAATTAAGTTTTACCGAGGTCACTAGGGCCAACTCCAATATGACTATAAATCTCATCTCATAAGTAGAGAATTTAGGTCATAGACACACACCAAGGAGAAACCCTTGAAGACATGGGGGATGAGATGGTCCCCTGCAAGCCAAGGAAGAAAGTCTTACAAAAAACCAACCCTGGTGACACGTGCTCTCAGACAGTTAGCCTCCAGAACTATTAGAAAGTAAATTTCTGTGGTGTAAACCACCTCATCTGTGGTACTTTGTTCTGGCAGCTAAGTATGGGGGTTATGCAAACATTTGCTACCTTGACTGCGGTGACGGTGTGATGTGGTTACATTCTGGTCTAAAGTCCACAATTTGTACCCTTCAAATGGAGGCAATTTAATTTTCACAAATTACTCCTCAATAAAGTAGATTAAAAAAGACTTGACAAGGAAATTCAATGAGGAAAGGAGAAGCTTTATACCAAAGGCTGCTTAAACAACGGAGTATAAATATCCCCTATCCCTTCCTCACGCCACAGAGAAAGTAAATGAGAACATCTCTCCCAGCCTGGAGCAGGCAGAACTTCCTTGTAAGAACACAACAGGGCAACCCTCAGAAAGACATTTATAAACTGAACTTCGGTGAAAATTAAAGCTCATCACAAGAATTCTAAACATGAACATGTAAGCCATAATATTACAAAAAATATTTGTAATACATATATTTATGGGATTCACCTCAGAATGTGTAAACAACTTTTACAAATTAACATAGAGAGAAACAGCCCAAGTAAAAATAAGCAAAATCTGAAATGGACTGTCTACAAAAGGAGACATTCAAATGGCCAACAATCATATAAAACAATGGGCAACATCCTTAATAATCAGGAAAAAACAAATTACAGGTACAAGATATAATTTCACTTGGTTTTACATTTTAGCCACATAAACGATGACTAAGATGTAAAATAAAAAATACTGATAATACTAAACATTAGTAATAATAGTCAAACAACATTCTTATACAGAGTTATAGGAGTATGAAACTATCACTTTGGAAATAGTTTCATAGTTTCTTATAAAGTTAAACATATAGCTAGCCCATGACTTAGCAATTTCACTCCAAGATGTTGATCCAAGAAAAATGAAAATATTTGTATAAACACACACAATCCTCAAAGGTGAGAATAAGAATCTCACATAGTAGCCCAACCCAGAAATAAGCCAATATACCTGTATAGTGAATAAATAAATAAGCACAACAGCATATCAATTAAATCACATGACATGGATGCATCTCAAAACAAAAGACATATTTAGTGAAAGGAGCCAGACATGGAAAAGTGTGTACTGTGTGAAATCTAACCATGAGCAATATTAATCAATGGCGACAGAGTCAGAAGACAGACGTCTTTGGGATGGGGAGGTATTTATTAACTGGAGAGAGGCATGAGGAAACTCTTCTGGAAATGTTCCATATTTTGATTGGGGCTAACGGTTACCTGAGTGGATATAACTGTCCAAGTTCACAGAACTGAATATTTAAAGTCAGTACACTTTGTAGACTGTAATTTTTTTTTCTTTTGTGAGATAAAGTCTTACTCTGTTGCCCAGGTAAGAGTGCCACGGCATCAGCTTAGCTCACAAAACTTCACGCTCCTGGGTTTAAGCAATCTTCTTGCCTCAATCTCCCAAGTACTAGGGCTACAGGCACCAGCCAGGATGTCTGTTTTTAGTAGAGATGGGATTTCCCTCTTGCTCTGGATAGTGTTGAACTCCTGATCTTAAGTAATCCTCCCACCTTGGCCTCCCAGAGGGCTAGGATTACTGGTGTGAGCCAGCATGGTCAGCCTACAGAGTATAAATTTTCTCATAATTTAAACCTATTAACTGAGTCCATATTGTTCACTTCAATAACTATTGATTGAGGTCTTGCCTCTTAGTAGCTCTGCGACCTTGGGAAGGTTTGTTAACAGCTCAGGGATCATCTAGCTCAGGTTAATAGTAGAACCCACTTCATAGGGGTATTGCAAGGAGTAGATACAAAATTGTGAGGCCAGTATCAGGCACACAACATGTGCTCAATGAATGTTAACTAATTCTGTATCTACATGAAGCCCCTGTCTTGATAAAGGGACAGGACAGTTAGGAGCCACAGTTGATACAGTTTAAAAAACACTAAATTGAGCAACAAAACTATTTTATACTTTTATTAGACCTTTAAACCTTTATTTTTAATTGACAAATCATAACTGTATAGATTTCTGGGGTATAATGGGGATATTTTGATATATATCCAGTGTGAAATAATCATATGGGTATGAAGTCAGCTAACATATCCATCACCTCTCTTACTCTCCATTCTGGTAGTAAGGCATTTGAAATACACTCTCTTAGCAACTTTGAAGTACACAATGCATTATCTGTTACCGGTCATGCCATTTAATAGAGCTCAAAAGTGTATTCCTCCTGTCTGAATGAAACTTTGTACCTTCTGGACAGCATTTCTCTGTCCCCTGCACCCTCTCACCTTTAGCTTCTCAAAACCACCTTTCTCCTCTGTACTTGCATGAATTCAACTTTCTCAGATTCCACATAAAAATGAGATGACGCAGCACTTGTCTTTCTGTGTCAGGCTTATTTCACTTAAGAGTTTCGTCGTGTTGTTGCAAGTGACAGAATTTCTTTCTTTTTGAAGCTAATGCTAAACAGCACTAATCATTTGGGAAATGCATATTAAAATCACAATGAGATATTACTTCATATCTCTTAGAAAGTCTGTTATTAAAAGATGAAAAGTAACAAGTATTGGCAAGAATGCAGAGGAAGAGAACCCCTGTAAGGTACTGGAAAATGTGTAATTAGTACAGCCATTATGTAAAATGTATGGAGGTTCGTTCAGCAAATAACTCAAAATACAATTACCAGCAACCCCACCTCTGGGTGTTTGAGAAAGGTCTGAAATCAGTTGTCAGACATACGTGCACTGCCATGTTCGTTACTGTATCATTCTCAACAGCCAAGACAGGGAACCACCTAAATGTCCGTTGGTTGATAGGGGATAAAAAACATGTCGTGTGTTTTACTTTTTTAAAAGGGAAATCTTTGCTTCAGTGACTTCCTCTTGTAGCTTTTTGGAGTAATTATCTGTTTCATTTAAAGTATTCTCTTAAATGTAGGATACGTACTACAGAATAACCCTGACCATTATCAATTAAAACAAAAAGACTTTAATCACCTCTGTGGCTTTGAAATGTTTACAATATCCATCATCAAGCTACAAAAGTATAAAAAAAAAATCAGATCCACTCAGGTTCAGGAATGATGAGTCCCCCCAAATCTGGTCAAGTGCCTCTTTCCCCTTTGTTCTGGGTGATGCCCTTAAGTTCCCTCCTCACTCAGAACAATTTGCTATCTTGAGAGCTCCTTATACACGTTGTATAGATACTCTCAAAGAAGAGACCAAGGTGAGTAAAGAATCTTCCAGAAGACAGAGGAAAGAATCCAATCTTTTAAAGGCCAACACTTTATATTCTCTCTCCCTCTTTCTTTCTCTCTGCCTCTCCACCCTGAGCTATATATTAGCTATAGCTAATACGTGTTTATTAGAACATACATATTGCACTCTTTGCTATGGTCTAAACGTGTCCTCCAAAATTCATGTACTGGCAATTTAGTCCTCAATGTTAAGAGGCAGAGTGATGGAAGGTGTTGGGGGTGATGAGGGATCGTGATTGAATTGATGCCCCTACAGAACAGACTGCAGGAGAGGGTCCTCTCTCTGCCCCGCTTTCCTGCCACGTAAGGACAAGACGTTCCTCTGAGGATGCAGCACTTGAAGCACCAACTTGGAAACAGACAGAACACACATTGTCCAGCTGGTGCTTGATCTTGGATTTCCCAGACTCCAGACTATAAAAAAATAAATTTCGGTTCTTTATGCTACTCAGTCTCAAGTATTCTATTATCGTAGCACTAAAGAGATTAAGATACTCTTAAACATATTTTTAATGAATTACTGATACAGATCATATGACTTCATCTAAGTGAGAACAGATCTTTTTCTAGCAGAAGCTGACACTTTCCTCCCCCCTTCTTCCTTTGTGGGAACAGAATTTCTGGTATACAGCTAAGCACATGGCCACCTGGACTACATTTCTGGCCTCCCTTGCTAGTACTGCCATGTGACCAAGTGCTGGCCAAGATACAGCAGTAGTGTCTTAGGGCAACTTGCACTGCTCTTTTATCTTCATTCATTTTCTCATCTTGTGTTTGGATCTTGAACTGCATGTTCAAGGCTATATCCCACAAAGTAACAATGTAGGAAGAATCTGGGTTCCTACCCCAACCCCAAATTACCTACTTGAACTTTGACATGAGAGAAAACTAAACACTCATCTTATTTAAGTCACTGTTATTTTGAGTTTTAAAACACTCACCATCAAACCTAATAGCCACTGTTACAACCATAAAATTAACTGTGTTGTAACAGCAAAATCAATGGGGCACACAAAACAGTAAATATATTCCACTATGATCTTAAAAATCAACAATGTTTTCTTTCTCACACGGGGATGTTGATGTATAGGGGGGTGAAGTCTATTGGAAGATAAAAAAAAATCTTATTTATTCCATATCATGAATAATACCCTATTTATAAGTCATGAGTTTTTTAAAAAAACAGAAGTTAACCAAAAAGACCCAAACTTTTAAAAAAGCATTAGTCATATTGATGAAAATCTTTACAAAATGTGTTATGTATTCCATGCCAACTTCAGCAGATTACATTTAATATGTTCATGGTGACTTAGCTTTCTAAAAAGAGCTACTGTGTAATGAATACATACCATTTGTCAGAAACCATACGTACCTCATCTCTAAGCTACCTATAAACAAAGCAAGGCAGCCATTACCCTGCCCATTTTATAGATGGAAACATTAAGTCAGCAATGCTAAGAGACATGTCTAAGCCTACAGGTGTACTAAGTAACAAAGTCAGTTTATCATAAAGCATTCATTCTCTCTGTTAATTTTTCTACTCTTTTTTTTTTTAAGACAGAGCCTTACTTTGTCGCCCTTGGTAGAGTGCTCCGGCATCACAGCTCACAGCAACCTCCAGCTCTTCGGCTTGGGTGATCCTTTTGCCTCAGCCCCCTGAGTAGCTGGGACTACAGGCACCCACCACAACGCCCAGCTACTTTTTTTTTGTTGTTGTTGCAGTTTGGCTGGGGCCAAGTTTGAACCCGTGACCCTCGGTATATGGGGCTGGTGCCCTACTCACTGAGCCACAGGCGCTGCCACCTGTTAATTTTTCATAAGAAAGTTTTAAAAATATATGACCAGTGAATAAACATTTTATATTTGCTTTTTTACCTTGAGTTAAAGTGATGTCTTTGAAGACTTCTTCAAAATGTTTTGTCCTTACTCAGAAGTAGAAAAGTAGCTTGTGCATTTTGGTATCTCCCTGTCCTGCCCCTTCACAGTCCTGCTCTGACAATGGCCTCCTATCAGGATGTTGGACACTTCTCTGTGCTATCCAGTGGGCCAGGAAATTACTAAGTTTACTGACTATTAGAAACAAACATCAGATTAAGGTTTTGTCCTTAGGTTTCTAAGACCCTTTTACTTATATTCAATCTCCAAGGTAACTATTCAAATATATTTTTTTCCTTTTAATACCTTTATTGTTGACCAATTCTCCCACATACCTTATTTTATTTATCTCAGAAATCTTATGAGATGGTGCTCTGTATTAGTTTGCTACTGCTGTGTAACAAATAACCACAAATTTACTGGATAAAGACAATATGCATTTATATCTCACAGTTTCTGTGGGTCAGGAGTCTGGACACAGCCTGCTATGACTTCTGCTCAGGGTCCCAAAAGGCTCAATCCAGGTGTCATCTGGAATACACTCTTCTCTGGAGACTGTACCAGAGAGGCACTAGTTTCCAAGCTAGCAATGAATATCTTTGTGGCTATAATCCTGAAGGTCTCAAAACCGTGTTATCTGTTAGCTAGAGGTCTCCTACATTTTTTTGCCATGTGAACTTCCTAAACTTGGCAGCTTAACTTCATGAAGCCATGAAGGAGATATCTGCTCCAGAGTCCAATTATACAGTTTTATAAAATGTGCTCAAGGGAAATCTTAGATAACATAATCAGGAAGGACATGCCATCCCAACACCATGTCTGCATTTTCTTGTTTGGAAGGAAGTTACAGGTTCCAAACCCACCCTAGAGGAAGTTTTTTGGTAAAAGCATGGACATTGGGCAGGGGCTAGTCACTGAGGTTTATGTAACATCTATTCATGTCCCATCCAATTTACAGATGAGGAGAAAGACCTTCATAAAGGTTTGAGAAATAATAATTCAATATGTGACTTTAGTTGCTAAGTATTCAGCCTATTTTTAAAATAAACATACTTTCCAGTTTAAATATGTGAATATTTGAAAACTTTCCTAGAGTTCTTTAAAATTTTCAAATAGAAAATAGAATTCTATGGCTCAGAAATAAATAATAATAATAATTTTATAGCTAAGAAATAAATAATGGCTATAAACAGAAACTTAGTTTCTGTTATTCTGAAACAGAATAAACTTGAAAATATTAGTCCATTTTATAAAAAATAAAACAAAACAAAACCATAGTTTGCTTCGATGAAGATATATGATCTTTTCTAACTTTATTTCCTATAATTAATGTTTAACAGATGTTTACTCTGAAGAGTTAACTGAAAGTTTCAATGCAGTTAATTCTATAGAAAAACAAAACAATACAGTCTACATAAAAGAATGAACTGAACATATATTAACTCAGTTATTCCTATAAATTCCTTAAAGCAAATGTTATTAGAAGGCAAATCAGAATTCAGAAAAAATCTTAAGAAGACTCCTAGTCTAGGTCTTGTTAGAATTTTTACTCCTGATTTTGATGCTATATTATTAACAATAAACTCTACACTTGAAAATATTTTTATGTGGTATACAAGAAAGTAGAAGAGGTAAAAATGATTTGGCCAATTCCAGCCATTCTCCAAGAGAATAATGATCATAATAAAAGTGTCAAGGCTGTCACTCTGCATTTGTACAGAAATGGGTTGTTCACAAATCCCTTTTAGGCCCCAAACTACCCTTGATTCCTTAATGCAGTGAAAATCTCTTAATACTGAGCTCTGCAGCGCTCTGAGCTACGCAGTGATGACCAGGTGTTCGTGTGTCTATGTGTTACTTGTTCACATGTAACTACAGAACTATTTTCCAAGAAAACCTTGGCCCCATGCCCAAGTACTCACTGGCTCTCATATTAACTACTTGGGCATATCGTGAGTGTTTTATCTTGAGTATATTATTTTCATAAAATATTTTCACTTATTTGTTAATCATGAAAAGAAGTATCTTCTCTTGTTTTATAAAATAGAATATCTGAAGTCCACACTATTGTTAGAAAATATATCCATATTTTAGTAAGTTTTACCATAAGCCTTGGTGGTGCTTAATGGGGAAAGTTCAACCCTGCTCCCATGTGGGGTCACTTGGAGGGATCGCTGGGCACTTAAGAGTCACTTTCCAGGGGGCCCTTTGCATGGCTGAGTGGAAGCTGAATATCAGATGAGGCCCTTCCTCTCAATAAGGGCCTCTCCAGTGGTACCTACAGAATAATGGGTATTGCTAAGAGTGACATTCTTTAGAGAGAAGCAGCAGCTTTCAACTGCACAAGGCCTGAGCCTGGGAAGGAGCAGAGTGCTATTTCCAACACATTCTATTAGTCAGCAGTCACAGAGCTCAGATTTACTTGAAGAAAGACATTCTCACAGAGTTTGTCAAACTTTAATGTGGCATTTCACTGAATGAGGCTCTACATTTGCACCCCCCACCACTGGCCTGGTGTGTCTGCAGTTCTGTGACTCTGCCCCTGGATTTTGGCTCCACTGCAGCAATGTAGGCCCATGTGACCTCCCCTTACTGTACTCAGTGACCCCACTGCTCTACGTCTCTATTAAAAGCCTTTAAGCAATTTTAATACTGTGAAATAAGTAATGTATCTCATTGAATATGGTTTATAGGAACAAAAACACACAAAAACAGCACTAATTCTGACTAATTCTGCTGGTCCGTGCATAATTCACTAGGACACTAGGACACCTCTCACATTTATATCTGGACACAGACACAGATAGTATCTCTGCCTGCCAGTGAATTTGTCAATCCTTCCCAATTATTTAGCTAATCTTTTCTAGTTTCTAAAAGGCATTCTTTGTGTTTTCTAGTATTTGAAATCACAAGCTGTCATCTATGTTTATTTATTTTATTTAAGATTAACATATGACTACAAATGACTAGGTTGTCATTGTCACCTACGTTTTAATGCATTCATTTCATACTAATTTTAAGTCATTAATTCATTAACCTGTTCAACAAATAATGACTGGCATCCGCTACTTCACTAGATTCTGGAGATAAAACATTAAACATGATTTTCACACTCAGGAGAATACAAATGATTAAACAGGCAATTAACACATAGATTCTTTGAGAGTACATGGGAGATCCTAGTGCCCCGGAGTTCTTGAAAGACTATGTTTTTAAACTGAGGCCAGAGGGATGAGTAGCAATCAGACAGGATGAGGAAAGTTTCCCAAGATTAAGATCTTGAGCTGGGAGAGCAATACCAAATATTGCCAACCCCCAGACTGATTCCTGGAACCTGGACCCTCCACAAGTTGATTTCTTAGGTAGTGATCTTTGATCCACAAATAGATAATTTCTTCCATGTGGTTTCTTAAAGATCTTGTGATACCACTTGTCCAAACCACTTATCCATACCACTGCTACTTGATAATACAATTCAATTAAAATATACCTTTAAATGTAATAATATGTGAGTTCCTGATTTCACAGCAAGAAAGGTACAAAGATGATAAACAGAGTCTTTGTACTTTAGGATAAAATTGACTGGGCTTCAAATCTAATGGCCAATACCAGCGATGTAAGGATGGGGAGTTTCTCAACATCAGTTTTATTATGTCTAATGTCGACTTAACAATTATACTTAACTCCTAGGACTGATGTTAAAGAGATAAAATAGTGAGCATACTATTACACAGTTAATAAACATTACAGGCATTACAGGGCCCTGCTGAATAACCACAGTATGAGAAAAACATGATCGTGAAACATCATGAACACCCTAACAGACAAAGATTCAGAAGATCTAAGTTACAGACACAGCTTCACTGGAGTTTAGGCTCATCACCTAAACATCTTTATGCTTCACTGTCTCGTCTGCATATGGGTAATAAGAGCTCGGGGCCAAAGAAGACAATGAACAGGCTAACGTGTGAAAACCTCTCTCTACTACATCAGGTCACAGGGATATTAGAAAAGGGACAGTGAGAGTGACATGTGTGACTGAGACTAAGAGGAGAAGGATGTGGACACACAGGCTGTGTTGGTTCCTGTGACGCCAGACCTAAGGCCCTTCCATAGAGAAGAGAGCTGAGTGTGCAATGCTGCAGCTGTTGCCTCAGCAACTAGCCAGTCAACGTGCTTGTATCGATTATCCAGTGCTGCTATGGGAACTCAACAGCTGCCTAAATAGAACATCTCAGCTGGCCTGGGAAATTTTTCCCAAGAACTAGGGTATCTCTATCGCTTATAAAACATAATTTGACAGATAATTTGCTTCTACCGCAAAAATGCATTTCATATCATAAAAAGAAAGCATCTCATAATCTAATACTCAATATCCAAGAAAAAACTGGATGCACCATGTTACAGGCATTAAATGCTGAACGATGTGTTTACCCTTTCACAATTTCCAGGCACCAAACTATTGCTAAGTCACAAGATGCCTTCAATTACATCCCCACGTGTTGACAGCCTTGCTGTAGGCACATCACAGGATGGCAGGATTCAAATGGCAGTGATGTCGGGGGTCCTATTTCATAGAATTTAAACAATGAAGACAAATAAAGACTTACAGATACAGCGATTCACTTTCATACACTCTTAACAGATTTAATTTAAGAGAACCATATGATTATCTTCATCTGTCCAAGTTCTCTTTACTAAAAATAATCTGGCTATTTGCGTGGAGGAAAGTTTGCCACGCTCAGATTAGAGGCAGCTTCAGGCGGCATAATATGTTTCTAGCTATTGAGATGGTAGCTCTCATTTCAATTTAAGGCATGTAAATCTATTCGAATAACAACGTTTATTATCATGTAAAGCTTCATAGTTATCTCAGCTGGTTTTACATCTTGATAATTATGATTGGAACTGGACTATGCTTATTAAATGAGATAAGAAGTTTATTAGATTTCTGGTGAATGCCCAGATACCATCATCATCATATGAACATTACAATTTAGTTCTTGAAATTAAACTTTATGAATAAACACATCACATTTTGGTGTGTACTGTATTACTCTAAACTCACAACCAAAGCTTAACTTATCAGTCACTTTTTTCTCAAGAAAGGGAAAGGAAGAGATAACATAGGACAGGGTCAAAATTAGAAAGAGGTCACATTTACTCAATTTTTCAGTTGCTTTAAAGAAATTAACTACCCATGAATATGTATCTATCTAGGATGACAGGGCCACTGGATAAAAGCTAGACTTTTAAGTGATGGAGGTGATCGATAATGAATTGTAAGAGAAACTGTCTAGATAAGAACTTGGAAGAGACTGTAAAGAAAACTGTTTTTCAGGAATCCTGAAGGGCAGTGAACTTGGACGGGGCTCCTTGGTCAGGCAGGATTCCAGACACTCATTCCTAATGACACCGCTGTGAATTCATAAGGTCCTTTTATCCCCATATTTCACTGGACTACAAACATCATGCTCAGAGGCTCTTATTCTTGCCCCTTCCCAACCTACGGTTTATAGACCTGAAAAGAGTAAGGCCCTCTTGATCAAAAAATAGAAAATGACTTTTGGTCAAAAGAAGAATCAGTTTGTCCTTGGATGTCTATGTTGACAAAAATGCAGGGTTTTTTTGTTGTTGTTGGTTTAGTTGGAAGATTTTTCTTTTTTAGCATGGTCAAGTTTAATACGCGCTGCATATTTTTTCTACTCTACACATTTTTCTCCAAGCCTTTATAAGATATTTCTACCCATTTTTCTCTCTCTCTCCTCTTCCTTTGTTCCCTCTGATTCTGTTAAAAACAAAGTCTAGTCATCTCTAAAAATCATCCTTGCCTATTTATTTATGGTCTAATCATAGAGAGAGAAAAACTCTTAATTCTATATTAAAACAAACTAAATATGTAGTTACCTGAGCTTTCTCAGAACAAATTTAAATTGGCTGTCATACCAAAAGCACTTTAAGTTCCCCACATCTTTCTTTAAGAATTTCCCCCAAATTATTATTTTGGAATTTATTCTCCCTTTTAGTTCAATATTTTTGACATAATAAACCAATTTCTCTTAAAAATTCCTCTTGCTATGCATGTATTAAACCAAGAAGGGAATAGAAGAGGGGAAAGTTACAGCTGAGAACAAATGAGTTCTTGGTTATACATCACTGTCATTTTTAACTTTGTGAAATAAGTTTCAGGGAACTATTTTCTCCCCCCAATTCCTACTTTTGCTCAGAGCAGCACAACCCCCCTCTTCTTTTGCACTCTCCTGCTCCCTGACCCCTGAGGTTGTCTGCACACCCTTGTGGGGAGGGGTGGAGAGCTGGCAGACCACCACAAGGGCCACACTGCTGAATTCCCCAAGCTACCTTTATCAGGAAGACAGCTGACACGAATGCCTGTTGGTCCAACGCCTGTTGGTCCAACATCCACTTCCCTGTTGGTCTGAAACTCAGAAGAGGGCAGGATAAAATTGATATCCTCAACCTCAAGAACTACACCAATCGTTACCTACAGGCACAGCTGTGGCCAGAAGAGTCCGTGGCCCTCTGCATGTGCACCGTTCTCCAGCTCCAGTGTCCCATCATGGCTTGTGCCTTGCACCGAGTTGGATCTTAGCCAATTATACTGCTCTGAAAAGCAAGCCCAGCTCCACTAGGTGCAAACTCACTGACTTTGCTGTTTCTGCTAAAATCTCCTCATCATGGCAGCCCTATTGTGTAGTCATGCCCCCTACAGTACTGTCATAACAACATTTCTGTCAAGAAATGCCTGCACCTATAGTGGCGGTCCCCTGAATCATAATGGATCCTCCCAGCCCTAACACCTCGGGATAACAGGACCCATCTTAACGTCATAGCACAGCACAGCGCACTACTCACATGTCCGTGGTGATGTGGACACAAATCACCTGCTCTGCCAGGCGTATAAAAGCAGACCACATATACTTCTATATGATCCATAGTATTCGATAATGATGATTATGATGTCAATGGTTTATGTATTTATTACATTTTTCTCATTATTCTAAGGTATATTCCTACATGCTCACACACATAAAAGTTAACTGTAAAATAGCCTCAGGCAGGCCCTAGAAGAGGCATTCCAGAAGGCATGCTGTTATCACAGGAGGTCACAGCTGCTCACACATGACCGCCCCTGAAGATCTTCCCGGAAGACAGAGATACTGATGACCCTAACCCTGCATGGGGTAAAGTGTTTGTGTCTTAGTTTTTAAAAAGAGTATGAAAATTAAAAAATGTAAAAAAGTTTGTAAAATAAGGATATAAAGAAAATATTTTTGTACAGTTATATGCTTATATTTCAAGCTAAGTATTACAAAAGAGTCAAAAGTTAAAGTTTATAAAGTGAAAAAAGTTATAGTAATCTAAAGGTAATTTATTATGGAAGAAAGAAAAGCATTTTTTATATAAATTTACTGTAGCCAAAGCATGGAGTGTCTATGGCCTATCATAGCATACAGCAATGTCCAGGCCTTCACGCTCGCGAGCCATTCACTCACTGACTCCTCAAGAGCCACCTACACTATACAGGTACACCGTGCCAATTTTTACCTTTTACACTGTGCTTCTACTGTGCCCGTTCTATGTTTAGATAAGTTTAGACACATGAACACCATGGTGCGCAGCCGCCTACAGCACTGAGTACACTAACACCCCATGCAGGTCTGTAGCCCAGAAGCGGCAGGCTGCACCGCACCCCAACTGTGTACTAGGCTCCAGTGTCAGGGTTGTTGAGGTCCCCTCCATGACGCTCACACAATGATGAAACTGCCTGGTGAGGCCCTTCTCAACACGTGTCCCAGTTCTCAAGTGACGCATGATACTGCACCGCTCAGGCGTGGCCCTTAATGGCTGCCTGTGGGTTCTCCACATTTTACTGATGGAGCAAAATTAGTACAAGTAAAACAGACAGAAGTGGGGACCATCTCCTGTGAATTAGTTGTGAATATTAGCTGAGCATTCTTTAAAAACAGCCCACTCCATCTCTCTATCTCAGTACCTACGGCTATGCCATGAGTGATTACATTTTAAAAAAGATGAAAAAACCCAGGATGGGTTTTGATAAGGAAGGAAGATAAGGACTTGCTTTGAAATATTTTTTATAGTCACAAGACTACACCTGTCTATGATCATTTGAAATCTGGTATTTCACACTCCTTTGGTCTTTCATTTTAACACCCCAAATTGGCTTTATTAAAAAATACATGGTATCAGCCAACAGATCAAGGGTTCTTGGTAACTGGAATTTGACACTCTCTCTTGTTTTTCACAGTTTAAGTTCCCAGGACTTCTGTACATGGTCATATTTGCTAATTGTAGTCCACAGCTGTGACCACTGATTAGACCTCTCAAGGTCAGTCTGCCAGCTAAGCCACATTCATGCTTGATTTTGATACATGCTATGCTAATACATTTATTCATGGAAATAATTATGCTATTATCTAGGAATCAAAGAAAAGGAAAACACAGAGCATGTTTTTGCTCCACATTACACTCTGGTTCAAGGAAATCTTTTCTTAAAATCATGTTACTTAATTTTAGCTAATTCACATATGCCATTACTTTACCAAAAGCCAAGAAAAATGGCAACATTTCAATTGGAACTTAGTGTCAAACTGTCCCAAGCTTTTAAGGAAGCGCCTTTCCTGAATGGCGGCGTCTCAAATTGCCTTCCTTATACTTCAAAAGGACTAAGCAAAAGGGTGGCCAACTAAAAATCAGATACTAGAAATAAGTATTTGTGCCATGACCCATAAACACATAAAAGGATATTTGTTTTGCTGATGTTTACAAGACAGGAAAGTTATAACTGGGAGCTTAAGTGTAAAAATTAATACTTCTAAAAATGATAGCACAAGGTCCTATCTAATAGATTCATAATCAGACCCTCCTTTGTACTCTGCCTTCACACAAAATCACAAAGCCTGATGTGACCCAACCTTTCTTTTGAAGTTGTCAGAGCTTGGCATACCTGGAGTCCTGAGACGTGACAACTGATGGCCTGACAGTCATAAAGGAGGCAGGGAAGTTGCATAAAATTCCCAAAGCTCAGTGCTGCGGCCTGTTCAGAAGGCAGAAATAGCTATTCACAGCTCAGTAACCTCTGACGGCATCGTTCTCTGAGAGCAAGGTCAAGCTGAAGGTATAAAGGCACATGAATTGTAGTTTGAGACCTCAAGGAAATCAAGCGATCTGGTTGGAAAACCAGGAATGATATTTGGGAGTGATTATGAGCACAAGTCAGAGAGGCACTCCATTCCTCAACTCAAAAGGGAATTCGTAGTCACCAAATCTTGTCCTCTAAATATCTGCTGCTTTTGTAAACTTGTAAATCTTTCCTCCTTTCTAGACCCAAAGCAGGAATCGTATGAGACTTCACATTCAATTTCGGATGACTGCAATAACTTGTCAAGTAGCTTTCTGTTGTCTCTTTCAGCTTCCTCAAATGCATTCACATATGTGCCAGAGGGATCTTCCCAAGCAAAAACAAGAACCTGCCTGCCTCCTGCTTAAAGCCCACCATGGCCCATTCCCCCTTCAGGAGATTATACTCTCCTACACTCCCCTGTTTCTTATCTGCCCACGTCCCTGCTTCCCCAACCTCCCAGTCTGCTTCCTAGCCACTCCCCACGTACACACACACAGGAACATTTATAAGCAAAGACAAAATTATGCATATTTTTTAATCTTCCTGGAACTTCTCTGTGCATAGAAAATCCTTTGACTTTCTAGTGTATTTCAATTAGGTGGTCCTAGGAAATGTTTAATGATAACAATGTGTTAACAGGTTAACGTGATAACATTGTGTTGAAGTTCTATTTATTGGAACACAAACTCTTAATTTTTAAAATCAAACACTGCTCACGCCCTCTCTGCTATTGCCTGTTGCAAGGACAGTATCTCCAAGTCCAGGTTGTCATCTTTAGCTTTTCTGCTTGAAATTTCCTGCAACTATATTTACTTAGGATTCTTCCCTAGCTGTAGAGGCTGAGGGAAAAGAATTTCTCTGCCTCAAATAAAGATGCAGAGTAATGGCCGCCATATGCTGTGTTTATTAGAATCTAGTGAATTGAGATGATTTCTAAGAGAGGGTGCAACAGAAAAATACAGAAATTACAAAAAGAAGTACCTGATACAAGACTCATTACTTTATATACTAACGTGTACCCTTGGGCGAGTCATTTTAATTCTATAAGGCTCAGGTTTGTCCAGGTATAAAACAAGAAATGATATCAGCACTCCCTATCCTACAAGCTTTCTTGGTGAGGATAAAACAAACAAACAAACGAAACATGGTGCAATGTTAGTCACGGGCATACCCCAAAGATGGAGTCTGTAGGTTTCAGACCACCATGATAAAGCGAGTATCACAATAAAGCTGGTCACACAAACTTTGTGGTTTCTCAGTGCACACAAACGTTATGCCTGGACTGTACCCTCATCCGTTATGTGTGCAATACCATTATGTCTAAAACACAAATGTTCATACCTTCATTTAAAACTACTTTGATAAAAAATGCTAACAATCATTCACGCCTTCAGTAAACTATAATCTCTTTGTCGGTAGAGGGGCTTGCCTCCAGGTTGGTGCCTGCTGACTGATGGAGATGGGAGTGGCTACGGTGATCTCATAAAATAAGGCAGCAACCAAGTTGGCTGCATTGACTGACTGGTCCTTTCACATGAGATGTCTCTGTTGCATACAGTGCTGTTTGATAACATTTCATCCACAGTAGACCTTCTTTCAAAATTAGAATTAACCTTCTCAACTCAGCTGCTATTTTACCAACTTAGTTTATGTAATCTACAAAGTACTTCATTGTCATTTCAATGATATTCACAGCCTCTTCACCAGAAGTAGATTCCATCTCAGAAAGCCACCTTCTCGGCTCATCTGTAAGACGCAACTCATCTGCTCAGATTTCATCATGAGATTGCACAATTCGGTCATATCTTCAGGCTCCACTTTCTTTTTTTTTGAGACAGTCTCACTTTGTACCCCTGGATAAAGTGCCATGGTGTTACAGCTCACAGTAACCTCAAACTCTTGGGCTCAAGTGTTCCTCTTGCCTCAGCCTCCCATGTAGCTGGGACTGCCGGTGCGAGCCACAATGCCCAGCTATTTTTAGAGAGGGTCACACTCTTGCTCAAGATCAGGGGTCCTCAAACTTAAATAGGGGGCCAGTTCACTGTCCCTTAGACTGTTGGAGGGCCAGACTGTGGGCCCCGGGATGAGTTGGCTGCTAAGCAGGACAGGCATCGGCAGCAAAAGCACCCAGCAGGCTGGATAAATATCCTAGGCAGGCTGCATGTGGCCCATGGGCCATAGTTTGAGATGCATGCTCAAGATGGTCTTGAACTCCTAAGCGCAAGCAATCTACTCACCTGGGCCTCCCAAAGTGCTAGAATTATAGGTGTGAGCCACCATGCCCAGCCTTGGGCTCCACTTTTAATTCTACTTTTCTTGGTATTTCTATCCTATCTACAGTTCCTTCCACCCCTGTAGTCTTGAACCCCTCAAAGTTGTCCATGCAGACTGAAATCATTTTCCTTCAAACCGCTGTAGTATTTTGGCCTCCTCCCATAAATCATGCATGTTTTACTGGATACATGAACAATGGAAGGTGGATCCTTCCCAGAAAGCTTTCAATCTACTTTGCCCAAATCAATGTATCTATAAGTAGCTCAGCATCATGAAATGTTTTCTTACGTAGTAAGTCTTGAAAGTTGAAAGTACTCCTAGAGTCCTGGGCTGCAGAATGGATGTGGTGTAAGCAGACACGAGAATAAGATTCATCTCCTTGTACTTCTCCCTCAGAGCTCTTGGGTGATGAGGTCCATTGTCAGTGAGTGGTGATATTTTGAAAGGAATCTTTTTATCCTAAGAAGTAGGTCAAAGAGTGGGCTTAAAATATTCAATAAACCATGTTGTAAACAAATGTGCTTTTGTCCAGGTTATCTTGTCAATTTATAGAGCACAGGCAAAGTGGATTTAGCATGATTGGTAAGTGCCCTGGGATTTACAGAATGGCAAATTAGCATTGGCTACCATGCAAAGTCACCAGCTGAACTGACTCCTAACAGAGAGTCAGCCCGTCCTTTGAAGCTTTAAAGTCAAGCACTGACTTCTCTCTAGCTATCAAAGTTCTGATTGGTATCTTTTTTCAATAGAAGTCTGTTTCGTCTGCACTGAAAATCTGTTGCTTAGAGTAGCCGTTTCGTCACTGAGCTGAGCTGTGTCCTCTGGATCACCTGCTACAGTTTCTCCACTGGCACTGGCTGCTTCACCCTGCACTTTTGTATTAGGAATACAGCCTCTGTCCTTAGACCTCATGGACCATCTCCTGCTAGCTTTACACTTTTCTTCTGCAGCTTCCTTACCACTCTCAGCGTTTATAGGCTTGAAGCAGGTTAGAGCCTTGCTGTGGATCAGGCTTTGGTTTAAGAAAATGTTGTGGCTCCTTTGATCTTCCATCCAGACCACTAAGACTGCCTTTCTCTCAGCAATAAGGCTGTTTCCCTTTTCTTATCATTCATGTGTTCACTGGAGTAGTGCTTTTCCTTTCCCTCAAGAACTTTCCTTTGCATCTAGAAGTTGGCTAACTATTTTGCATAAGAGGCCCAGTGATTGGCTTATTGTGGCTTTCACCACACTTTCCTCATTGAGCTTAATCATTTCTAACTTTTAATTTAAGTATGAGATGTGGGATTCTTTCTTTCACTTGAATACCGAGAGCCCACTGTAGGGTTAATACTTGGTTTAATTTCAATATCCTTGTATCTCAAGGAATAGGGAGGCCCACAGAAGAGGAGAAAGATGAGGGAGTGGGTGGTCACTGGAGCACACACCAACCACATTTATCAATTAGGTTTGCGGTCTGATATAGGCAGGGTTCGTGGCATTCCAAAACAATCACAAGAGTAACATCAAAGGTCACTGATCACACTACAAAATTATTAGGAAAATATTTCATTCTTTAAAAAAAATTACTCTATATTTTAAACTTTTGTTATTAACAGATAAAAAAATCCTCTGTCTATAGAGGAAGAATAAAGCAATACTTTTATTATTATTTGGGATTCAAAGAGAATACAAAGAATTAGGTTACACTGATTTCATTTGTTAGATAAAATCTCTCTTAGAATTGTGTCCCACCCCCAAGAGGTGGGTCATACACCGTGACCCCCCCAACCTCCTCCTCCCTGCTCCCAACTTGCTCATTCCCCTGCCCTCTCCCTTGTATCAGCTCATCTACTGCCTTCATATTAGAACAGAGTACACTGGAGTCTTGCTTTTCCATTCTTGTGATGCTTTACTAAGAAGAACATGTTCCACTTCCATCCAGGTTAATACAAAAGATATAAATTCCCCATTTTTTTTTTTTAGTAACTGAATAGTATTCCATGGTATATAGATACCACAGCTTGTTAATCCATTCCTGGATTGATGGGCACTGAGGGTGTTTCCACATTTTGGTGATTGTAAACTGAGCTGCAATAAACAGTCTAGTGCAAATGTCTTTATGATAAAAGGATTTTTTTTTTCTTCTGGGCAGATGCCTAGTAATGGAACTGCAGGATCAAATGGAAGATCTAGTTTGAGTTCTTTGAGGATTCTCCATGCTTCCTTCCAAAAAGATTGTGTTAGTTTGCAGTCCCATCACCAAAGTAAAAGTGTTTCCTTAGTAAAATAATCTTTTAAAAGATAAGAGATGCCAAACAATTGTGCTTATGATTAGTTCAACATTAGAAAACTGTCAAGGGGCGCGGCGCCTATAGCTCAACCGGCTAAGGCGCCAGCCACGTACA
>CAUYTI010043484.1:0-12319 GCA_963575145.1 Galago senegalensis | reverse complement strand
TGCATACATAAAATGAGATCATCTTGGGGATGAAACCTAAATCTAAACATGACATTACACCTAGGTTTTATATATATCTTACAATAGTCTGAGGATAATTTTATACAAGCTTTTTAATAACTTTGTGCATAAAGCAAAGTTTGTATACATGAGGTCAGATATGGAATTTTCCACTTTTGGTATTATGGTGACACTCCAAAAGCTTCAGATTTACAGCTTGGTGCCCATAACACAGTGGATACAGTGCCAGCCACATACACCAAGGGTGGCAGGTTCAAACTCGGCCCAGGCCAACTAAACAACAGTGACAACAGCAACAAAAAAATAGCCAGGTGTTGTGGCAGGTGCTTGGAGTCCCAGGTACTTGGTAGGCTGAGGCAAGAGAATTGCTTAAGTTCAAGAGTTTGAGGTTCCTGTGAGTTGTTACACCATGGCACTCTACTGAGCACAACACAGTGAGACTCTGTCTCAAAATAAATAAATAAATAAATAATAAAAAAAGTTTCAGATTTAGGAGCCTTTCATATTTCAGAGTTTTAGAATAGGGATGCTCAACTTGTATAATGGCAGCCAAACTTAAGGTGGTTTGACTTAGAATTTTTCAACTTTTTGACGGATTTATTGGGGACATTAAATGGATTTTTAATTATGATCATTTATCAGGACATAGCTCTATATTTGAGGAGCAACTGTAGATCAATGGAATACAACAGAGAGTCCAGAAACAGACCAGCATGTGTACAGACAACTTCTTTTCAACAAAGGTGTAAAATCAATGCAGTGAAGCAACAATGGCTTTTTTGGCATATGATTCTGGAATAACTGGATTTCCATATCCCCAAATTGAACTGAAACCCATACCTCAAACCATGAACAAAGAAGAACTCAAGATGGATTATAAGCTTAAATGTAACAACAAAAACTGTAGAACTTTTAGATGTATAGGAGAAATTCTTTGTGACCTTGCATTAAGTAGAACATTCTTAAATAGGACAAAGCCATAATTAAACAAACAGATAAACCCAAATTCACTGGAATACTATTAAAAAATGAAAACTGGGAAACATTTTCTGGAATGTTTGGAAACATTCTTTGGAATGTAAACCAGGAAAAATTCCTTACAAAAAACAAAGCTAGTAAAGAAACTGTATCCAGAATATATAAAGAACTCTTAAAACTCAACAAAGAGAAGAACGGTCAATTTTTTTAAATGGTAAGAGATTTGCAAAGACACCTCATTGAAGAAGATGTACAGATGACAAATAGACACATGGGCAGATGCTCAACATTATTAGTCATTAGGATGCTGTGCATTAAAACCAAAATAGTATGCATAATACATATACAATCAGAATGGCTAAAATTAAAAATAATGTTATACTGTGGATGAGGATGCAGAGAGAATGGAACTGTCATGTACTGCTGACAGGAATGGAAAATGGTACAAATACTATGAATACTATGGAAAATAATTTAGCAGGTTTTGAAATAAGGGAATGTAAAAGGCCATCAGGAGACTGCTGTGGGTGATGAATATGTTAACTCTCTTTTTATGGCGATGGGTTCACTTGTGCATACATATTTCAAAACTTATGGCTTGTACATTTGAAAGGTGCACAGTTGATCATATACCAGTTACGCCTCACTGAAGCCACAGAATGCAGAAACAAGCACCTAAGACAGTGGCTGAGATACACAGAGAAAGAACAGCTGGACACAAAGCAGGATAAAGCTAGAGTTGAGATCTCTAACCTTATAATAAGAAGTGGTAGCTGTATTTTCAACAAGGATTTTTAACATGATTGGATCTACATTTTTAAAAGTACAGTAGACCCTCCATAGTTGACCACCTCCCTGCACTAACCATCTCAAGTTGACCTAATTTTCATAGACCAGACACGCACCACATGTACGTATCTGTACAGTAGGCTTAGTTCCTTATGTTGGCCATCTCCATGTGTTGACCAGTTTTTTATAGTCCCTTGGGTGGTCAACTCACAGAGGCTTGACTATATATATTATGGTTGTGGAGTAGAACATGACCTCAGGAGATGGGGCCATGAGGACAGCAGTTATAAGGTTACTGTAGCATTCAAAGTGGGAGATAATGGCAACTTGACCTTGGGAAAGCATAAGAGAGAAGCAGGGTCAGCAATAGATCAGGAGTGCCATTCACACTGAGAGAAGTATAGTGGGATTCTCAGAGCTTTTTAAGAGTTCACAATATATCCTAGTTCTCATTCTATATGAACATAAAGCACATTTCTGAGATTCACGTCACTATAACACATCTATGCTCTATGGTGCAGCGCTAAGCAATGCATATGCTACTGTAGGACACATGAAAGGGTCTTACACTCATGCAATGGTCCTACCTTTACAGTGCTTTCCATGTTGTTTTGCGAGAAATGTCAAATTCTTATAATTAACGAGAGGTGACTCATAATCCTCTGAGGCTCCCTCAGATGACCAGGTTAAGTCATCATGGTCATCCATAGTGTGTATTTGTTTTTTCACCTATAAAATAAAGAAAAGTGCTTCAAAATGTCCAAATGTCCACAGCATAGTCTAAATGTACAGAAGTAGTAATTATCCAGTTTTTTATGTGAGCAAAACCACAAATATTTCTTAAAAGTACTGATGTGTGTTAAGAGGAAGATACCTTTACCTACAGCTATGGTTCCTTAATCAGTTTTTAAAGGAAATGTCTTTACAACAAAAGACTCTATTTCTTTACTTTACCTTTATATTTTCAAATAATAACATGTTTGATGACATTTTTAATAATACCTTGTTCTTTTTCTTAGATGTCCTCTTTGCAGGCCTAAAAAACACAAATAATTACTTTCAGCAACTAGGAAATATACAAGATATCTAAAACTATTGATGTTTCATAAAATATCTGCATTTGTCATTTATTTCTCCTACTTATAGAATTTTTAGGGTTTTTAAGACCTAATATAAAATCGATAATTTTCTACAAAAGGGTTTGAAGTATAAACAGTAACATTAAGAGATGAAGAAAACATACTGCATAACATCATAATAAAGAATTACATATAGATCATGCTTGCTAAAAAAGTGAAGGGAAAAACATACTTCTTGCATTATTTGATAGAAAGAAATCTACCAGGTTTTTGTCATTCTCCTTTTTAGTAAATATGGTCATTTACAGGCACTAAGACTTATCTGCATTATCTTTCTAACATTCTTATATGAGGGAAATCCTTTTTTAAATAATGTTAATTGTTTGTAATTATGTTAATAATGTTAAATTAAAGGCCAGAATCAGTGGCTGACACTTGTAATCCCAACACTCGGGGAGGCAGAGGTAGTGAACTGCCTGAGCTCATGAGTTCTAGACTAGCCTGAGTGAGAGTGAGACACCGTCACTAAAAATAGCCAGGCATTGTGGTGGGGGCCTGTAGTTCCAGCTACCTGGGAGGCTGAGGCAAGAGAATACCTTAAGCTTAAATAGTTTGAGGTTGCTGTGAGCTGTGATACTGTAGCATTCTACCAAGGGTGACAAAGTAAGACTCTGTCTTAAAAAAAGAATAATAGGGCAGTGCCTGTGACTCAAAGGAGTAGGGTGCCAGCCCCATATGCTGGAGGTGGCGGGTTCAAACCCAGCCAAAAGCTGCAAAAAAAAAAAAAAAAAAAAAAAAAAAAAAGAATAATAAGAATAATGTTCTTCATCAGTATTTTCACAACTTACTATGTAGTTACTATGTAGTATTTAAAACACTATACATATTTAATTAAAGTGAATCCTTGCAAGAGCTCTGTGATGTAGCTGACATTTTAGAGATGTTATCATCCTGTATGGTTTTATAAAGGAGAAGACTAGGCTCCACACACCAAGTAATTTTCCCAAGCACATATAGCTGGTCAGCAGAGACCCCACATTCAAACCCCAGAATTCTGGCTCCAAAACATGAGCTTCATAACCTGTTGTGAAAATAAAATTTATTTTCTACTACCGTTAAGTGACAGGATGGTAGATAAATCCATATAATCATTCTATTTATGGCTATAATTATAAATAAAAATTTCTAAATCTTACATATTTTTTAAAAACCAAAAGCCTTTATATTATTATATCTGGGCAATTAGGGAAACCTAATTACTTTCAATAGGTTCAAAGCTTATTATTATTATTTTTTTTTTTTGGAGTCTTTGGCTGGGGCTGGGTTTGTTCCTACCACCTTCACTATATGGGGCCAGTGCCCTATCCTTTTGAGCCACAGGCACTGCCCCAAAACTTATTTTTCTAAAGAAAATTCAACAGCAGCACTAATTTATCTATTCAACTGTTTATCCATGCATTCAACAAATGCTTATTGAGCACACAATACACATCCATGACACTGTTGGTACAAAGAAATATGGTTTTCATACTTTATAAATTTATAATACAAAAAAGTATTATCTGGGATAAACTGTCAATAGTTTCTTTTTCTATTGTACATAATCAAAATCCTCCCCGTCCTCAAAATCTAAGCTATATAGGTTATACCTCTGATACTTTAGAGTATCTCGTAAAATCACAGTGATTCTATTGCTAATGTTATTATACTATATAGATTTTTTAATGTCCATGTAACACTAGAACTTCATTGAGATAAAGGACTATATAATCTAGAGTTACAGAAATACACCTCTTGGTTTACCTTCCAGTTTGGGGCAAAAAATTTCTGCGAAAGCAGTAATGTTGCCACAATTCGGTAGTGGGAACAGGAAAGACAATATTCTGGCTTTCCACTTAAATATCAATGTTAAATTTGGTGTCAAGCCCACACAACTGAGAAAATAAGCAGACAAGGCTTATGGGCTTAAACAGCATGGGATTTTGCTGCTGTCAGTCAGAAGCAAAGGAGCCCATTCCCGGTCTTTCCAGAGCCACACAAAGAAAAGAAGATTGTGGCAAAATGACATTAGGGTTATTTGAGGCTATTTAGAAATTCGGCATGTTCTTCTACTCTTGGTAACAAAATTTCTCCTCTGATCTTTGGACCAGAGTTTTCCTTTAGCATTCCCTCCCGTTCCCTTTTCTAGTGGCCCACGATTACTGCAGTGCTTGTTTGGGAGTCTGTCCAGGGAGATACTTCTCTTCCCACAGGAACACTTGAAAAACGTTTTCATGCCATTGAGCCAGTGGCGGTCGTACTGCTCACTGACGCAGGTCTCCAGCACCTTGAGATGGATGTAGGTGCCCAGCTTGCATGTCACGACCAGATACTTCACTTCTCTGATGTTTCTCATCTTTTCTACCATTTGTTCTTGTTTCACCAGTGCCTCAAAATAGTGTTTCCACAGCTCAGCCTCAGCCTCTTTCAGGACACCTGTGTGCTTTGACTTTGCCTTTAGAACTTTCTGAATTTTCTCAGATTCCAGACTGACAAGCTGCTCTCTCCTTTTCTTCATGCAGGCTCTAATTCAGCCTCAGTTTGGGAAGAAAACATGGTGATCTTTTCTGCATATTTCATCACTTCCAGGACATCCTAGGAATCCTTTGTATCATTTTGATGCTGTTTGGGTGTGTTTCTCTAAGAACCTTGCCTTTGCTCTTAACTTGGTGAAAGCCAAGTTTTTCATTTCTGCTAAAGCTTTGGTCTTGGTGGTTGTGACTCATCAGAAAAGAGAACGTCATCACCTTCTGAGATTCCTTGCCCAAGCATGGGTATCCACATGGTCAGGCTGCCTTCCAGCCTGAGGAACTCAGTCCCCATCTGTGCAGATTGGGCAGTGGGCTGTTAAGATGAGGATGGCAGAGCCAGGCTCTTGACTTCATTTGAGCCTTGGAGAAATCATCTCCAAAAAGATTCTGATTTCCTTTCCCTTATCTCCAACATCTGCAACTTCTGTTGTTTTAAGAGGGCCAATTCTGATATAGACTGGAAGGCAAGTTTGGGGCTTCCCATGATCCCTGCAGCCATGGCCTTGACAAAATGTTTCAGGTTTCTGGCTCCACTCAGTGGCAGATCCATCAGTTCCTTGAACTCTCCAGAGCAAGACAAGCTCTTCTGGGGCATTCTGAGTATTTTTTGTTGTTGTTGTTGTTGTTTCCTGAATGATCAAGTCTGCACCCTTGACAACCAGATTTCTCAGAGTGGTTTGAATCATCTTCTTAGGCACAACAGCTGCTGCACAACAACTGCCTCCACATAGGAGGCAGAAGAAACTCCTCAGTGGTGAAAACCATCTTGACATAGCCATTCTTCATGGCTGGTGCCTTTGCAGGCAAACTTGTTTGGAACAAGACGGAATGCAGGTTGGCTTACTGTGCACTGAGTTCCCAGTACTGAGCCTGGATGTGATACTCAAGTATTCAGAGTTTCACAAATTAACAATCTGTGCGTGAGGTTCTCCATTCTTCTTCTTTGCTTTACAGGTCACCAGATCAACAGCTTCACCTATAATTAAGAGCTTCTAGAGATGATCAATAGCTAAGCACAACTTCTCTGAGCCATCCTTGTGCTTCATGGGGTTAGCATTGAGCCATCCTATGAAAGCACCTTGTTCTGTCTTCGATTTTATTTTTTCTTTAGTTATTTTATTTTATTTATTTATTTTTATTGTTTGAGATTTATTAAGGGCACAAAGGATTAGGTTACACTGATTGCAGTTATTAGGTAAACTCCCTCTTGTAATTGTGTCCCACCCCAAAGAGGTGTGCCATACACTGTGATCCCTTAGCCCACTCCATCCTCCCCTCTCCCCATCCGTCATTTCTCTACCCCCAACCTTCTATTAGACCCTCTACATACTTCATATTAGAATTGAGTACATTGCATACTTCTTTCTCCATTCTTGTGATGCTTTATGAAGATGAATGTGTTCCACCTCCATACACGTTAATAAAAAAGATGTAAAATCTCCATCTTTTTTAATGGCAAAATAGTATTTCATGGTATACATATACTACAGCTTGTTAATCCATTCCTGGGTTAGTGGGCATTTAGGTTGTTTCCACGGTTTGGCAATTGTAAATTTATCTGCAAATGTCTAGTGCAAATGTCCTTACAATAAAATGATTTTTTTCTGTTCGGGTAGATGCCTCTTAGTGGGAATGCAGGATCAAATGGGAGGGTTAGCTTGAATTCTTTGAGGATCTTCCATACTTCCTTCCAAAAAGGTTGTATTGGTTTTTAGTCTCACCAGCAGTGTAAAAATGTTCCCTTCTCTCCATATCCACGCCAGCATCTGCAGTTTGAGACTTTGTGATGTGGGGTATTCTCATTGGGTTTGGGTGGTATCTCATGGTAGTTATGATTTACAATTCTCTGATGATCAGGGAAGATGAGCAGTTTTCAAACATTTCTTAGCTATTTGTCTGTCTTTGTCAGAGAAGGTTCTGTTCATACCTCTTGCTCAGAGGTAGATGGGATTATTTGCTCTTTTTCTATTGATTAACTTGAGTTCTATATAGATTCTGGTTATCAACTTTTTGTCAGATTCATAGCCTGGAAAATATCTTTTACCATCCTGAATATTATCTTTTTGCTTTCCTTGTTGTGTCCTTAGAGATGCAGAAGCTTTCCAGCTTAATTAAGCCCATTTGTTAATTTTTGTTGTTGCGGGGAGGCGGAGCAAGATGGCAGAGGAGATGCATCCCTGAGTCAACTCTCCTGGTGGTTTCAGGTGAGAGTGGGCTTATTGGATCTCTTCCGCGTGGAGTCCTTGTGCAGATAAGCAGCACAGGGTGAGCAGCAAAGAGGTGAATTGCTGGATTGGAAGTGTAGCCCAGAACTACGATGTCAGCCAGAAAAAACTCAGGGCAGGAGCTGAAACGGCGCAACCTGTGACCTGCAGTGCCAGGTCTGTGGCTTGTGTCCTGCTGTACCAGGTCCGTGGCTTACTTCCTGAGAGACAGAAACCAATCCCTCCCCCATGAAAGGCTCCTGTGCCCAATTCTCGGGGAGTTGTGTGTCTCGCGGAGAGTGTGGTGAGGCGTGGATTCCTGAGTGGAATTTAGCAGCCAGAAATGGGAGACACTTGGATCCGGTTTGGGGTGTCAGGGATCCAGGCATTTGGACAGAAACTTGAGGGGAAGGGACTCTGCTTAGGAACCGATCCATCCTGTAATTTTGGAAGTCTGTGTGGAGCTGCAATGACACGGTGACCCGCAGGGTGAATTGGTTCCCTTCCTTAAAACACTGAAAAATCTTTTGAACGTTCTGCTGCGGTGGTGGTGGTGGCAGTGTCCCCTCCTCCATCGGAAATAAACTGAATGCCGAATGCAAAAGGGGCACCCCAGCTCTTTTTCCTCGGACCACACGGATTTGTTAGAGGGGAAATTAGGAGTTGAGTGCAGGGAATTGGTTCCCTTCCTACAAACACTGAAAAATCTTTTGAGCACGCCGTGGTGGCGGCAGCAGTGACCGCTTCCGCATTGGAAATAAACTGAAAGCGGAACCCACAAGGGGCACCCAGCTCTTTTCTTTCAGACCACAACGGTTTTCTGTTCGAGGGGAAATTAGGAGTTGAGCGAAAGTCTGGCGAAGTGTGAACTTGTGTCCCAATTTTGGAGGACAGATAGGAGTGGGCGGCCAGCCAGGAACCAGATGTAATGCAAAACCCCCAAAATGGCGTCTCCATAACACCTCTTCCAGAAGTGCGGAGAACTCAATCTGATCTGCAGCCAGCCATCTGGCATCTGAAGTTAATCCTAGACGCCCAACACTTTGCGGGAACTGTTGTAGGGAGAATCTGGGCATCCTGCCAGCAAAGATTCTCCTTTTATATATACACTATATATATATATATATATATATATTTTTTTTTTTTTTTTTTTCTTTTTCCTTTCTATTTCTGGTATTAGCACAGGGACCACTCACAGCGCCACCTGATGTCTAGAAAGTATACTGCAGCATAATTATATACATATATTTTTAAACTGGAACCCCACCACAATGAAAACAGGACTTGTTTGTATATACTCAAAAAAAAAAAAAGTAATTTTCTTAGTGGTTCCCTCCTTTTTTTTAATTTTTAATTTTTTATTATATATATATATTTTTATTTTCTTCCTTCTTTGATTGTTTGCTTTCCTATTTGTTTGCTCTATCATTTTATGACCAACATTTCTGTGGCTATCTTTTATTATTACTATTTTTTTTTCTTTTTCTTTCTTCCTCCTTTTTTTTTTGGATCTGTTAGTTGGCTGGTTTGTCTGTTGTTCTGCTTACTTCTTTTGTTTGTTTCCTTGTGGTTGAGTGCCTGGACATTGGTGTGCCTGTATGTCTGCTAGCATTTTAGTCTGTTTATTTGTCTGCTTGGTTTCAATGTATTTTGTACTTTGCTAAATCCCTGGGTTGGCTATATTCCATAATTAAAATTTTCACATTCAATAAGAATTTGGAGGAATAGCAGATGAGAGCTGACTGGAGCTAGCTTTCAACATAAACTTCAGTTCAAGGAGAGAGACAACTGCCAGAAGAACCCAATGAAGCTGAAAGTGGGGAGCTGAGCTGAGAGAAGAGATAGATAAACACACATCCTCCCTATCGAGGCAAACCATGACTTCAAGTAAACAAATTCCAGGCTTAGGTTAAACCGAAGCGGAATATTCTACAGCTCCCATTGAGTGCCTGAGGCAGATAGGCTTCAACTATCTTTGCTGGCTGGCCACAAAGAGTGGTCACCGAGTGGAGAAGGCATTGACATTATGTGCACTCTGTCAGGCACAAAACCCTGATGAACTCATTGACTTTCCCTGGGCTCGAGTAGGCACAAAACCCTGAATCACTTGCCTATTGGACAGGACTGGGTTACAGAGTCTGGGTTAACAGAAATTGGTAGTGGGGTTAACGGAGACTGAGGTTACTGGAGTCCAGTGGGGAAGGGTGAGTAAGGATGGGAAGGAGACATCAGCCTCCTTACTCCAAATTGTCTACTGAACAGGCCTTTCTGACTCCTCAGAGCATCAGAGCGAGCCACACTTATACCACCAGTAGACTCCTATTATTTAGTTGCTAGAGACCTTGTGATCTTTCCAATCAGGGAGTGGGTACTGACTGGGTCAATAGGTTTGGATCTCTTGATTTGGGCAAATCAACCGGTGGTCAAGGGAGAATCTCTGATGCTCTCTGGATTTTCCCAGGCCAAATTGTCTTCAGGTGGAACATTCTTCAGTTGTTACTGAGTGCCTAAGACAGTCAAGCCTCAGTTTCCATTGCTGGCAGGGGTCGAAGAGCAGTAACTGAGTAGAGCTGGCATTGGCTCTACTTTGATTTTGGCAGACACAAAGCCCTGCCACACTCGCTTATTGGGCAACTGGGTCACAGCCTTGTGGGGTCTCCAGTGACTGGGTGTGACAAAGGTATAAGGTAGGGTAGGAGGCATCAACCTCCCCAGAATATTTTATTTGCTGGGCAGGTCCCTCTGACCCCACAGAACACCGGAGCAGGTCATAACTGAGCTGCCAGAAGATCCCTCCTGTACAGTTGCCAGAGACCTCTTGAACTCCCCCACCTGAGACTCGTGTTCACTGGAACACTTGTCTTAGATCACTTGAACTGGGCCAATCACCTGAGAACTATCTAAAGTGATACCCTGAGGATGTGGTTGAGGGAAGGTGTGGTTTTCCTTTCACAACCATCGCCAGTAAGGGGAGGGGTGACTTAATTGCTCTTATTTCTCCACAGCCGAGATCTTAACCCAGAGTAATTGATTTTCTAAAGGTAGAACAGATACCAGCTGTAAACAAGATAGAGACAAGCAGGCCTCCAGGCTCTCAGACCGTAGCATCATTTGCATCCTTGGCAAAGTTCTAGGGGAAAAGATACAGACACTAGATACAGACCTTTGCCCAAAAAGGCCAGTAAAATATTACTCCCAGAGCCCCCAATCCAACTGCCTCCTACCAGCTCACCTAGTCAAGCAGAGTAGATCCAGCATGGGGTGGAGCCAATGGAAAAACTCCGGTAGTAGAAACAACCAGAGTAGAGCAACCACCCCAAGGAAGGACGTGGCAGAGGTACCTGAAGATCCAGCCCATAAAGAGATGGCTGAGATGACAAAAATTGAGTACAGAATGTGGATAGTAAACAAAATTAATAGAATGGAAGAAAGGAAAGAACTAGAACTTCAAGAAATGATTCAAAAAATGTCTCAAAAATTATTCAAAAGATGTCCCAAGGAATTATTCAAAAAAATGACTCAGGAATTCAATGATTTCAAAGAGAAAATGATCAAAGAATTTGAAACTTTGAGACAAGAGGTCACAGCCCTCAAAGATTTGAAAAACACGGTGGAATCTCTTCATAATACAGTAGAACAAACTGAAGAAAGGATCTCTGACATTGAAGACAAAGCCTTTGAACAAGCACAAGAGTGCAAGGATGAAAAAAAATGGAAAAAAGAATGGATCTTTCTCTTAAAGAGCTCTGGGATAATTTGAAGAAAACTAATATTCGCCTTATAGGAATCCCTGAAAGTGATGAAGCAGCCTCACAAAACTCAGAGGCTCTTCTTCATGAAATTTTGAAAGAGAATTTCCCAGACATCCCAAGAGATTCGGAATTTCAGATAGCAGATAGTTTCAGAACCCCAGCACGACTCAACCCAAACAAGACATCCCCCAGGCACATCATAATTAAATTCACTAAAGATAATATGAAAGAAAAAATTCTGAAAGCAGTTAGACACAAGAAAACAATAACCTACAAAGGAAAGAGTATTAGAATGACTGCAGATCTTCCTGCTGAAATCTTTCACGTCAGAAGAGGATGGTCAGCAACTTTTAATCTCCTAAAGCAAAACAACTTCCAACCCAGGATCCTATATCCAGCTAAACTGAGTTTCATCTATGATGGAGAAATTAAATACTTTAATGACATACACATGTTGAATAAATTTGCCATTACTAAACCACCTCTGCAGGAAATTCTCAAACCTATCCTCCATAATAATCATTGCAATATCCTCTACTACAAAAGTAAACTCACCCAGAAACCTTTGATCAAATGCCAACCTCCACAGTGGCAAAAGGATTAAAAATGTCTACTGGACTTTCGAGCAATTCAAGGACCAATATCTCACCAGGTCTTTCAATAATTTCAATCAATGTGAATGGCCTAAACTGCCCTTTAAAGAGGCACAGATTGGCTGATTGGATACGGAAACTCAGACCAGATATCTGCTGTGTCCAAGAAACACATGTTACTTTAAAAGATACATACAGACTCAGGGTGAAGGGATGGTCTTCTATATTCCAAGCAAATGGAAACCAGAAAAAAGCAGGTGTTGCAATCTTATTTGCAGATAGGTTAGGGTTTAAACCAACAAAAATAAGCAAAGATAAGGATGGCCATTTTAT
>CAUYTI010043480.1:0-43223 GCA_963575145.1 Galago senegalensis | reverse complement strand
CAGCTACTTGGGAGGCGGAGGCAGGAGACTCGCTTGAGCCCAGGAGTTGGAGGTTGCTGTGAGCTGTAATGCCACGGCACTCTACCCAGGGGGACAGCTTGAGGCTCTGTCTCAAAAAAAAAAAAAAAAAAAAAAAAAGATCTCTGCTTGCACCCTAGTAAGTACAGTTTATTCAATAAAAGTTGGATTACGGATTTCTTCTCCAAGATGGCTGTACCCATGTACCTTTCTACTGGCAGAGTTTCTGTTCTCACTCTCCTTGTCGTCTCTTTCATTTCTAAACTCTTTGCCATCCCCATGCACAAAAACCTGGGGCTCATTCATCTTTGCATCTCACTACCCTGATTGGCTAGTGAGAGCCAGCCTTCCTTTCTTTTCTTTTTTTTTCTGCAAATAATTGGTTTCTATTTTTTCCCCAGTCATGTCCCGTGTTTTTTGTATTTTATTGATTGATTGATTTTTATTTCAGAGTATCATAGGGATATGAATGTTTTGCTTACACAAATTGCTTTGGTACCGTTTGAGTCAAAGTTAGAAGTGCCCGTCACCCAGCTACTGTGGCTTGTACCCTTAGGTATGGATTTACCCATCCCTCCACCTGCTTGATTTCTGATGAATGTTATTTCCTTTTTTTTTTGGAGACGGAGCCTCAAGCTGTCCCCCTGGGTAGAGTGCCATGGCATCACAGCTCACAGCAACCTCCAACTCCTGGGCTCAAGTGAGTCTCCTGCTTCAGCCTCCCAAGTAGCTGGGACCACAGGCGCCCGCAACAATGCCCGGCCATTTTTTGGCTGCAGCCATCATTGTTGTTTGGCGGGCCCGGGCTGGGGATATGAACCCACTACCTCAGGTATATGTGGCTGGTGCCTTAGCCGCTTGAGCCACAGGTGCCGAGCCGATGATGAGTGTTATTTCCAAATGAGCACAGAAGTGTTGACTGATGATTTCCATTTTAATAGTAAAAGGCGAAAGATTTATATGATCTGAAGAGAAACTAGGATATTTCCAATTTAATAGTGAGCACACATGATGTTTGCATCCCCATTCTTGTGATACTTCACTTCAAGAAAGGTCTCCAGAAGTTAATACGAGAAGTATCAGTTCACCACTTTTTTAGGGCTGACTAGTATTCCAGGGTGTACATATCTGACATTTTATTAATCCACTCATGTGTTGATGGGCACTTAGGGTGTTTCTACATCTTTGTAATTGTGCATTGGGCTGCAATAAACATTCAAAAAAATGGAATGTAGCACCCTTGAGTAAGGAGCCATGCTAATTTTCTCTTTACCATTTCAATTTTTGTGCTGCCAGAGTGAGCACAGCACCTCTCTCATGTTAATGTCCATTCAGTTCTTCTCTTTCCCATTTCTCCACTAAGTTGCTATCCTTTCCTCCTTTACATATTCAAGACACAGTTATTTTGTAAGTTTATATGTGCAAATACTCTCCCAGCCTGTGGCTTATCTAAAAAATACCTTGGCTGGGTGTAGAGGCTCATGCCTATAATCCTAGTACTCTGGGAGGCTGAGTCAGGTGGGATTGCTTGAGCTCAGGAGATCGAGACCAGCCTGAGAAAGAGCGAGACCCTATCTCTACTAAAGATAGAAAAATTAGCCAGGTGTTGTAGTGAACACCAGTAGTCCCAACTGCTCAGGAGGCGGAAGCAGGAGGGTCACTTAAGCCCAGGACTTTGAGGTTATTCTGAGCTAGGCTGATGCCAAGGCATTCTAGACTGGGCAATAGAGTAAGACTCTGTCTCAAAAAAATAAATAAATAAAAATTAAAAGATAATGTTTTTTGACATGCCAAAGTTTTTTTTATTTTAATGTAGCCTTATTTAACTCTTTTCCTCATGGGTGACTTGTCAAGAAATTCTTCCCTATCCCAAGGACATAAATATATTGTTATATATTTTCTTTTAATAGTTTTAGCAAAGGTTTGCATTTTACATTTGGATCTTGAATCCTTCTAGAGATTACTTTGGATAAAGGATGAAGTAGGAATTTCATTTCATTTCATTTTCCATTTAGAAATCCAGGTTTCCCAACACCATCTGTTGATATCCTGTCCTTTCTGCACTTGTTGGTCATGTTACTTCAGTTGTATGCCAAGTTTCTTTCTATCTGTGTTTCAGTTTCCAGGCTCTCTACTCTGTCCCACCAATCTATCAGTCTCTTCACGCATCTAGAGACCACTTTCCCCATTGCAGGGTAGATGGTGGGTCCATACACACAGGGGTGTGTGTGTGTGTGTGTGGTGGATAGGACTGGGGTTAGTTCTAAGGTAGAATGGCAGGTATGAAAGATTTTCTTGACTATCAAAAGCCTGATTCTTTAAAAGAAGATCTATGAGAAGGGTCACATGGGCCAAGAATTGGGAAGCAAAACAATCATACTCAGTAAATTCCAGGAAGTATTCAATAGCTCTAAAATTTCAGGAGTGCTGTTGCTCCCATACTGTACCAACCTTGGTTTGCAACATCCAGATTTCTCACAAGGAGATGATGTATGGAGTTAAAGTCATCCTTTTGGTGCTTTGTATACAGAAGTATAATTGTAGCTGCCTTGCAACAGTCCAAGTGAACTGGCTCCGAGAGTACCTGAGGATGTCCTCCTCATTCTGTGACATTGTATGTTCATGAGTGGTGAGACTGTGATTTCCCCCTCGACTTTCAGCTTTCCTACATTCTCTAAATGTTTTACAGTGCACATGTGTTGCTTATATTAGAAGTGCGCTCAGCTACAATAGTGGACAAGTTGGGGGGTGAAACAAAGTAGGATTCATTTGTCCCAAGAAGAAGAAGTCATTGGGTAGAGAGCCCAGGGCTGAGCCAGTGCTATGACACCATCAGGGACCCACAATTTCAGTCCTACCGCTCTACCACCCTTAGGATAGAGGCCGTCATCCTCATCCCTGTAGCCTCATTGTCACAGGAAGGCTGCCGGTCCTCCAAACTCATCCCCATGTTACAGAAAGAAAGAAAAAGGAAAAGGATTGAGGAAGTGGTGACATCTTTGTTAGCAAGGCAGACATTTTTCCAGAAATAGTTCCATCTTGGTAACCTATTAATGTCTCAATGGCTATGACTTCCCCTAGATGCAAAGGAGTCTGGGAAGGTGAGAATTTCTATCTGGGTACACTATGGCATGGAATATTCTGAAGCAGGGGTTGGCAAAGAAGGGCCAAATCTGGCCTGCTGTCTGTTTTTGTAAATAAAGTTTTATTAGAACACAGCTATACACATTCATTTACACATGGTCTATGGCTGCTTTTGCTACAATAGCAGAATTGGGTAGGTGCTAAAACAACTATATGGCCACAAGCAAAAAATATTCACTATTCTGGCCCTTTACAGAAAAAAGCTACAAAACCCTAATGTAACAGAGGAGGAAGAAAGGGTAGGAAAAGGAAGCTAGGTAAGTAGGGAAAAAAGTCTACTATGTAGACCAGTAACCCTGAGGAGTGCCTCCCGCCTTGAAAAGAGCAAGATGTCTAAATGTACACATCCCACAAAGAAAATGGCAAGTGTTAAACAATAAAACAAAAACATCAAAAGACCCCAATTAAAAAGGAACTTACTAGAATAATTACATTTTTATACAGTTTCCAGGCCCTGCTTGGCACCAGCCCTGATATCTGAAGGGCAATGATTTAATCTTCCAACTGATTATTTTCTCATCATTTTCTGTTCATTAGGATGGACAAGAGATCTCAGGTTTCATAGCTTCCTTCTTGGGTTCTTCAGGGGAAAAGCAGTAAGATGAGAAGGCTGTGTGAAGTGGCCTCTGTTCTCTGTCCTCACCCCGCAGTAAAAGGGAAAGGTAACACTGCCTTGCAAGTTACACCAAGAGGAAATAGTTCTCATCATATCTGAGAGAATGTGTGGTAGCGGCTGAAAAGGAGACCACAGGATCCTGGGGAATGTGGCCTTTGAGCTTTTGAATAAGGTTTAGTGGCCACTGGTATTTTAAGTAGGAATCCCTATAACAAACTCACTATGTCATAACCTTGATTTGCCTTGACTGAAAAATCAGCTCCAGTAACCTGGAATGAATGTTGGGGATCTTCCTCGATCCTGAATAAGAAAAACAAATCCAGGGCCAGGCACAGTGGTTCACACCTATAATCCTCACACTCTGGGAACCCAAGGCAGATGGATTGCCTGAGCTCAGGAACTTGAGACCAGCCTGAGCTAGAATGAGACCTCGTCTCTAAAAAATTTAGCCAAGCATTGTGACGGGCACCTGTAGTTCCAGTTACTTGGGAGGCTGAGGCAAGAGGATCACTTGTGCCCAAGAGTTGGAGGTTGCTGTGAGCTATGATGTCATGACACTCTACTGAGGGTAACAAAGTGAGACTCTGCCTCAAAAAAAAAAATCCACATCTTGGACAAACGTAACACTTGTTCTCATGATAGACTAGTTGAGCTTGGCCCTGGGAGTAGGACTAATAGGAGGACGGTAGGCCTCCATGGCTCAGGGTCTCTCTGCAGTGACTGTCACAGGTGTTTTTTATAATTTACATCCCACATGTCTAAGGTAGTAAGACTGAGCCAGCCATAGGACTCCCTATATAGGGGATCCACTTTCCTTATGGCTACCAAAGGATCCACTTTAAAATGCAAGTCTGACCAGGGATATGAGGGAGTTTCATCTAGTGAATGAACTGTGATGAGTCAATATCACCGCCTGGAACACTCTGTGAAGGTCAGTCCAGGGTCTGCATCTGGGTTCATGTCACCATTTGAGGGAGACGTGTGTGCACGGAAGAGAAGGGTTGCCGAAGTACCAGGCCTTGGGGATGACTGGCTACAGCACAGAGTCTTCATTCTTCTGTCACATGGCTCCTGTCACCCTCTTCAGTGTCCTTCTAATCCAAATTTACCAAAGCCTCCTTCAGAGTGAATTCAACCCTAATCTTCCCTGTCTGTGGACTGATCCAGGCTTCTAGTTCTGTATCTCAATAGCACTAAATATGTGTTGCAACAACCCCAAATTGAGACAAATTGTCCGTTTACCTTCCAGTCTCTAAGTTTTAAGAGAAGCTATGTGAGCTCTGTGGGCCAGCACAGCTCTTGTCATATAGTAGACACTGAATAAGGCTTTTTTTTTTTTTGGCCCAAATTTTCTTCCCAGGCAAATGGTGAGCTTTGCCTACGGCAGGGATCAAAGCAAGGCAAAACAAAGAAAGCTTCACAGAAGAGATGCTACTCTAGCTGAATTTTGAAAGACAGGAGGTAATCAGTTAGATAAAAAGGGAGGATGAACTTGCTGGGAAGAGAAAGCAGGATTTGCAAGTGCACCCAGGCATGGAGTAGTGAGATGTGTCCAGGAGACTAGAAGGAGCCCCATTAAGGAGGTGCAGAGGCTGATGAAGCAGGAAGTGGCAGAGAGGCTGGTCTGGGCAGGTCACGGCCACGGGAGCTAACCAAAGACTCCCAGCTTCCACCTTGAAGCAAAGAGAGCCACTGACTGTGTGTAAGCAGGGGAGTAGCACAGTGATGTGTGAATTTAAGAAAGGTCACTCTGGGCTCAGCGCCTGTGGCTCAAGTGGCTAAGGCACCAGCCACATACACCTAAGGTGGGGATTTGAATCCAGCCCCGGCCCACCAAAACAACAATGATGCTACAACCAAAAAATAGCTGGGCATTGGGGCGGGTGCCTGTGGCCCCAGCTACTTGGGAGGTGGAGGCAGGAGATTGGCTTGAGCCCAGGAGTTGGAGGTTGCTGTGAGCTGTGATGCCACAGCACTCTACCCAGGGCAACAGCTTGAGGCTCTGTCTCAAAAAAAAAAGAAAGAAAGGTCACTCTGGCTGCAGGGTAAATGATGACTTGGTAGAGAGGATCCTTCTAGCATCCATTGTTGCTGATAAGAAAGAAGTCTTACGCTGGTCTGATTTTTATTCCTTTGTCCACGACTGTTTGATTTCTTCAAAAGTTTTTAATAATGTCTCTAGGTGTAAATTTTGGGTTTTGTCTTGTTTGGAGATCACTCTTATTTAGAGTACTCAAGGAAAGTTTAACAAAGAGATTGTTTATAAAGGCAGGAGAAAGGTTGAGGGAAGCCAGTAAGGGATGATTCGCATTCTAAGCCTCATGTCTTCCTTCTTCTATGGAAAATGCTCTTGAACTATTTCTTTTCTTTTCTTTTCTTTTTTTTTTGCAGTTTTCTTGGCTGGGGCTGGGTTTGAACCCGCCACCTCTGGCATATAAGACTGATGCCCTATCCTTTGAGCCACAGGCACCACCCCCTTGGACTATTTCTTTATTACTTCTCCCCCCCTTACTTTTTTCTGTTCTCTTTCTGGCACTCCTCCTGGTCGGGCATTGGCCCATTTGGATCAATTCTCTATGTTTCCTCTGTTTTCATTCATATTTGCCGTACTTTTAATATTTGTTACATTTTAAGAGATTTTCTGGATATTAATCATCTAACTTTTTTTTGAGGTTTTTATTATGCCAATCCACTCTTTTCATTTCTAAAATCTCACTCTCTCTGGTTGTCTTTTGCGTAATGTTGCGCTTAACTATTTTCTAGCTATAGTATTGTCTCAATTTTTTCCTGAAGACTACTGAGAATTTTCTTTTCAAAAGAAGCGTTTCTCTGGTTAAGTATGTGTTTCCTTTGAAGTCAGTTTATTGGTAACTCCTGGCCTTTCCTTTTTCACTTCAGGTTCCTTAATGTCTGGCTGCATCCTTCACCATGCTCCCTGGAAACGGGTGACAAACTCAAGCTGAGGACTCAAGGAGAGTTTAACAAAGAGAAAGGTTGAGGGAAACCAGTAAGGGACAATGCAACACCTTAGGGCTAGCAATTGCAGGACCCTTCTTTAGGCCAGCAAGAACAGGAGGAGGGGCCAGCATCTGTGGCTCAGTGGATAGGGCAACCGGCTCCATATACCGAGGGTGGCAGGTTCAAACCTGGCCACCGCCAAACCGCAACAAAAACTAGCCAGGCATTGTGGCGGGAACCTGTAGTCCCAGCTACTCAGGAGGCTGAGGCAAGAGAATCGCCTAAGCCCAAGAGCTGGAGCTTGCCGTAAGCTGTGATGCCACAGCATTCCACCAAGGGCGACAAAATGAGACTCTGTCTCTAAAAAAAAAAAAAAGTAAAAAAAGAGCAGGAGGAGGGAGGCATTCCAGGAAGCCACAAAAGGTGCTGCATTGGGAAAGCTGTGTGACAGGGGCTGTCGCCTCTCTTAGGGGGACATAGCCAACCCACAGCAGCTCAGAAGGGATCAACCCAGGGAAACAAATATGCTGACCTCACTCTTCCTGCTTCCTCCCATCTCCCACCAGTACTTTCCATGGACATTATTCAACAGGAAGCTGGAGGCAAGAAAGGCCATTGGTGTGGTGCACACCTGCTAGACTCCCGGGCACAGGGCAGGGAGGAAAAGGACAGAGAGTGGATCCAGAGAGACAGGCAGAAGGTGCCAGGCACAGCAGTAGTCCTTAGGTAGCTGTTTACATTGGAAGTTGAAACAATAGAAAACCAGGAGTTGGGGGGTACAAGAGAGGGACTTTTTAGTCACTCTCAGTGTTGACGGAGCCATCTGCTGATGCAATCGTTTTGGAAAGGAATTTGGCAGTATTAAGAGCTTTGAAACTGTTGTAACTTTGATAAATAAGTTCCATCCCTAGGAATGTATCCTAGTGAAATCATCAGAGACGTACAGAAAGATTTCTGCATGAGAAGCTTCGTTGCATTATTATTTATGATGGCAACATTTTTTTTTAAAAAGGGAGGTTGGTTAAATAAATCATGCTATAGCTATAAAATATTGAAAAACATATGCCAGATCTATGCAGTCCAGTTTGGTAGATAAGAGTGGCTACTCAGCACTTTACACGTGCGGTTAGTATAAAGTATGCACTTGATTTTTGAAGTCTTAAAAGAAAATAAAGCATGGAAAATATCCTAGAAGCAATTTTTCATATTGATTACACATTGAAATGATAATATTCTGGGTATGTGGGTTAAATAAAACACATTGTTAAAATTTATTTGACCTGGCTCGGCACCTGTGGCTCAAGTGGCTAAGGCGCCAGCCACATACACCTAAGGTGGCGGGTTCGAATCCAGCCTGGACCTGCCAAACAACAATAATGGCTGCAACCAAAAAACAGCTGGGCATTGTGGCGGGCGCCTGTGGTCCCAGCTACTTGGGAGGCTGAGGCAAGAGACTCGCTTGAGCCCAGGAGTTGGAGGTTGCTGTGAGCAGTGAAGCCATGGCACGCTACCCAGGGGCTCAGCTTGAGACTCTGTCTCAAAAAAAAAAAAAAAAAAATTTTATTTGACCTGATTTTTCTTATTTTGTAAATGCAGTTTGAGGGAAAAATTAAAATATGACTTACAGTATGTATCTATAGGACAATATTGTTCCTTGTTTTGTAGAGACAGTCTCACTTTGTCACCCTCAGTAGAGTGCTATGGTGTCACACAGCTCGCAGCAACCTCCAGCTCCTAGGCTTAGGCGATTCTCTTGCCTCAGCCTCCCAAGTAGCTGGGACTACAGGTGCTCGCCACAATGCCTGGCTATTTTTTTATTGCAGTTTGGTCGGAGCCGGGTTCAAACCCGCCATCCTCGGTACATGAAGCCAGCGCCCTACCCACAGAGCCACAGGCACTGCCCTGACCATATTGTCCTTGATAAAAATTACAAAATGGGAGAAAGTATGCTTTCAAATAATGTTTTGTGGCAGGATGTTTGATGGTTTAATATTTCAGCAAATCAGCATGTAAAGTGATAATGGGGCAAGCAGACACCAGTCAGGAAGTATTCCTCACCAAAATATACGAGCTGACTCTAATCAGGAGGACACATCAGACAAACCCAAATTAAAGGACATTCTACAAAACCCTGGCCTGTGATCTCTGCATATGTCAACATCATATAAGACAATGAAAAATAAGAAACGGTTGTAGATTAAATGAGTTCAAGGAGACATAACAACAAAATACCACACTTAAAAAATACTGTAACATTCTTCGGACAAATGGGCAAAATCCGAATATGAACTGTACAATCATATTCTCTTAATGTTCAATTTCCTGATTTTAATCACTGTGCTGCTGTGGTTGAGTAAGAGAAGTCTTTTTTTTTTTTTTTTTTTTGAGACAGACTCTCACTATGTCACCTTTGGTAGAGTGCTGTGGCATCACAGCTGACAGCAACCTCCAACTCTTGAGCTTAAGCGATTCTCTGTTGTTCAGCAAGAGCCCTAGGATGATCTGGGAAGTTTGAAAGGAACCTGAACTGGACCCAGGGGGGATGGAGATAACCCAGAAGGCCCCCCAGAGAAAACACTTTCCAAGAAAACCTTTCACAAGGGAGGACAGGTCACAGAGAAAACAGCACTTTCTGTCTGGCAAGGATGTAATCTCCAAACCCACAGCAGTGCAGATTATCCGAGAGACTCTTTGGAGGTGGAGTTCCAGTCCTTCCAGCCTTACCCAATAGCCTCAGATAGGATTGGGGTGGGACTAGTAAGTAACCTCATCCCCAGGGTGAGACCAGGCAGCTTCCTTGCAGGATCACCAGAGCTGAGAACTGGGCTAACTCCTGGCCTAAGGAAGACCTCAGAGTCCCCATGGGGGCTTGTGCTGGCCCAGTCCCAGTACTGGCACCTGCTAGCAGCACTGACATTGCTAACTCTTCAAAGGGCTGGCTCCTTTTCATTGCTCTCAGCTCAAATGCCACCTGCCCATGAGCCTCCCAAACCACCCCAGTGAACCCTAAAACCTGCAACCCCATCCCCACCCTAGTCATGTCTTCACCTTTTGTTGTCATCTTCACAGCTTTTTTTTTTTTTTGAGACAGAGTCTCATTACATTGCCCTCAGTAGAGTGCCGTGGCGTCACAGCTCATAGCAACCTCCAACTCTTGGGCTTAAGCGATTCTCTTGCCTCAGCCTCCCAAGTAACTGGGACTACAGGCGCCCATCACAACACCTGGCTACTTTTTGTTACAGTTGTCACTGTTGCTTAGCTGGCCAGGGCCAGTTTCAAATCCACCAACTTCCGGTGTATGTGGCTGCGCTGTAACCACTGTGCTACAGGCACCAAGCCATCTTCACAGCTCTTAATACTCCTAAAATTATTTATTCCCTTACTTATGATTAGTTTCCCCTTGCCTAGAATAAACCACTTATTAGAGAACTGTACCTGAATTATTTGTTATAGCCCTCAGTCCAATGGCTGAAAGGTAACAGACATTCATTAAAGATTTGTTAAGTGAATAAAATGCAGACCTGTAATCCGGCCTTTCTCAAGCTTTCTTCCTTAGCTTTTTCTCTGTAGGAGGTCCAAACGGCAAACAACCCCACAGTGTCATTGAACATGCATCCAAACAGCCTATAGCAAGCCAGAAATTAATATAAAATATTTTTTATTCTAAAAAGTCAGTGTTTTATTCTTTTGTTGCTGTGTAACAAGTTACAGGAAACTTAATGCTTAAAACAATGCAAACGTACATCTCACTGTTTCCATCGGTCAGGAGTTCAGGGTGTCGTATCTAAGTCTTCTGCTCAGGGTCCGGTGTGCTGTGTCCTCACCCTGAGGCTTGACTAGGGAAAGATGTGTTTCTAAGCTCTGGTTGTTGACAGAATTCAATTTTTTGTGGTTTTAGGACTCAGATCCCTGCTGTGTTGCTGGCTGTTGCCTGGTGATGGCGCTTGTCTCCCAGACCCCACTCTTAGGTCCCCACATGTGTTACCCTCACTCTCGATAATAGAGAAACTTCTGTGCATAGAAACCCTCTCGTACTGTGGCTCAGTGGGTTGGGCGCCGGCCCCATATGCCAAGGTTGGTGGGTTCTAAACTAGCCCCAGCCAGCTAAAAACAGCAGTGGCAACTGCAACAAAAAATAGCTGGGTGTTGTGGCGGGTGCCTGTAGTCCCAGCTGTTCAGGACACTGAGGCAAGAGAATCGCTTGAGCCCAAGAGTTGGAAGTTGCTGTGAGCTGTGACGCCATGGCACTGTACTCAGGGCTACAGAGTAAAACTCTGTCTTAAAAAAAAAAAAGAAACCCTCTCTTACTTTGAATCTTGCACTTTGCTCTCTGCAACCAGCTTTGCTTTCAAAGGGCCCAAGTAAACATATCACCTACCTAGATAATTCCTCATCTTAAGGTCTAGTGAGCCCTGTAACACAACCTAAACCCAGGAGTGAACTCCTATCCTACCCACAGTTCCAGGGATTATTCAAGGCCCATATATCAGGGCGGGGAAAACTCAGAGGACATCTTAGAATTCTGCTTCCCACACTCGAGTTCATTTTTATGTCTACTTTACTGTATTTTTATTTGTTTAGATAAAGGTGTATATTTGTATTTATATGTAAATAATATAATACAGGCAATCCTCAGGTTACCAGCAAGACCTGTTCCTAAAAATGTCTTTGGTCAGATTTGTGTGTAACCCAGATCCCTGATGAACAGCCCATATACTGTAATAATAATAATGAGAACAACAACACCACAGTAATGGCTCATATGTGTAATAATAATACTATAATAGTAAGTTACAGAAATGATCATGCTCTTCCTTTTAATTCAAACAACAGAGCAGAAAAACAAACTCATACAAAAAGTTTAGATAGGGGTGGCACCTGTGGCTCAGTGAGTAGGACCCCGGCCCCATATACCTAGGGTGGCTGGTTCGAACCCGGCCCTGGACAAACTACAACAAAAATATAGCTAGGCATTGTGGCGGGCACCTGTAGTCCCAGCTACTCGGGACACTGAGGCAAAGAATCACCTAAGCCCAAGAGCTGGAGGTTGCTGTGAGCTATGACACCACAGCACTCTACTGAGTGACAAAGTGAGATTCTGTCTGAAAAAAGAAAAAAAGCAGTTCTTTTAGCAAAAGAAGAGGATAATAGACAGACAAAAACAAAACGCCCTTGTCTTAGAAGGCCTGTTGTAAGCAGGCTTTAGCCATATGGGCCCTGCTTCCTTGTTAGTGGATCCAGTCACATGGAGCTTACTGATAATCAACTGTGAAGACTTGATTAAGTCCTGCCCCCTCTGCTCACTTGCCTGTTTAGCTATTGAACAGTCTCTTTACCTTTCAAGATATATCTGGGGCAGAGTCAGTGGTTATTTCATAAAAAGCATTCTACCCCAGTTGCCGTCTAATTACATCTGTTTCAGATTCTATCTGGTGCCTTCCTGAGCTACATCTTGGATTCCTACACCATATGCTATTTCTTCTGGGCCTGGACTATTCCCTTATTCCCTCCTGATGTAACCCCCTTACCACGTTCCCGCAGCTAGGTCTCTATTCTTTCGCTGAATGGCTTCCTGCACATGAGCTATCAGTGGCTGGATCCTAAGCTCTACCCACTTGCCAAGCCTTCTCCCCTCGGTCCAGTGGTGGGACCACCTCTTGCCATCTCTAAAGGCTGGTTCAATCTCTGAGTCCCATCTTCTGCCCTTTCTGGCCAATCCCCAATGATAACAACTGCTAACATCCCTAAAATACTTGCTTAGTCTCTAAATGTACAGGGTAATCAGCCACATGGAACAGCATTCTTGTAAACACTCAAACTGTGTTTATTGCATTATAAACATTTGATCTCTGCAGAATCATGCAGAAGTGGGAAGAAGGCCCAGGTCCCCTTCTTCTTCATCACACTTTGTCACCTGGGCTTTTAGACAGCTTGTACTCCTGGGGATCAGGTATTGGGTTACACATAAAATAGATACCGCTCTTTCTTCCACAGCTTCTCCTTCCATCAAGTTCTGACTGTGTCATGGGGCAGCTGCCATCTGGCCCTTCCATTTCTCCCATGTCCCTTTCTAGGCTCTTATGCATAAAAACACCTTTCCCCTTCCTCCAGGAAGAGAGCAAAGGACTCATGCATATGAATGCAGACAAATAAACTCTCTCAGGTCTGCCCTGTTAATTTGCCAAACATGCCTGAACATGAATTCCAACAGAAGAATAAGCCCAGGCTTAGGTAGAAATCTCTGCTGCAAGAAGAGGCATATACTGGAAAACTTTCCCATCCTGGGTATACTCTTGGAATGTGCTCTGTATAATTCTCGTGTCCCATCCTCTCAGGCCCCTGGCTGTATAATTGAGCAACATGTAGGCTTTGCAGTTGCACTTGAGTGTAATCTGATGGGTTTTTACCTGGGCCCCAGCATCTAACTCTCTCTTCCTGTCCTAGGTCATATACTATAAGGTGTGGAGTACCTGGGGGACTCTGCTTGACACCCACATTACAATCCAGAAGTAAGAGGCTAGTTGCCATGGGACCACCTTTGATCATTAATTGAACAAAGTTAATAGAAACATAATTCCTTCTTTTGTCTTCCAGGCATGCATTTTTGAGACACAATTCATAGGCTCCTCAGAAAGTTCCAGAAAGATAGAGTAGAAGTTGTCTGCAGCCATGGCCAAACCAGTAGCCCATCTTATTATGGGCTTTCCCTGCTTCCCTGTTGCGCATCCCTTGTTCCCTACTTCTCCTCATTAGGATCATTTCTCAAATAAAATTATCTCAGTCTCTGCTTGCAGAGATGTTCAAGTTAAGAGAGTATATCAGAGCTTCTTGGCAATTGTCTAACAGAAGGACTAAAGCTTTGGTCTCAAAGAGACCAAATTGTATCAAATTCTCCCTAACTGTATGACCATAGACAAATTGCTAACTCATCTTGAAACCCAATTTTTTGATCTTTATTACAAGGATCACAAGATTGTTCCCATCAGGTTTGCCTAAATATTAAACCAATAGTCTGTGTCAGGAGCCTACAGGGTACCTGACACACTAATACTCAAATGATGTCTATTCTGATAGAAATAAGAACCTTTCTTTTAAATTTGAAAGTTATAAGGTAGAAATGAAACTAGACACAATAAAGGAATAGTTGTGTGTACAAAGAAAACAAACTTCAATACCATGAAGGCTATGTTAACCAGTTTGATTAAAATATTCCCAATTGCATATAAAACCAGCACATTATACCCCATGATTGCATTGATGTACACAGCTATGATTTAATTAAAAAAAAAAAGAAAAGAAAACATACTTCAAGTATATATATATATATATATATTTACCAGCACATCATTGGATCCATATAAGATTAATTAAGTTTGTGAACTCATCCTAGAAAAAGTGCTACATGCCTCTTTGCTGAATATCACTATGATCACCTTCGATGTCCTCCCATTAGAAAGCTACATACCGGCTCAGCACCTGTGGCTCAAGTAGCTAGGGTGCCAGCCATTTACACCTAAGGTGGTGGGTTCCAATCCAACCCGGGCCCACCAAATAACAATGATGGCTGCAACCAAAAAATAGACGGGCGTTGTGGCAGGTGCCTGTGGTCCCAGCTACTTGGGAGGCTGAGGCAGGAGACTCGCTTGAGCCCAGGAGTTGGAGCTTGCTATGAGCTGTGATGCCATGGCATTCTACCCAGGGGGACAGCTTGAGGCTCTGTCTCAAAAAAAAAAAAAAAAAAAAGAAAGAAAGCTACATACCAATATCGGAGTCTAGTGATGTTGCTTCAGAGCAATTTTGGAATGGCCATTAAAGCTGTGCTATATTACTTTTGATGTCCTGAATGTCATCAAAAGAAAAATGTCATCAGGGTCCAGATCAGGTGAGTAGGGAGGGTGCTCCAATACAGTTATTTTTTACTGGCTAAAAACTCCCTCACAGACAGTGCTGTGTGAGCTCATGCACTGTTGTGATGTAAGAGCTGTGAGTTGTGGCCAATATTTTCAGTTAAGATTTTCCTGTTTCTCTATCAATATTTACTTCATCTGCTATGCTTCTTACAGTCAGCCAATGATTTTGATGCATAACTCAATGAATTTTTGAGATTTTTTTTCAGTTCTGCTTGTTAGTGGCCTCCCCCACCTCTCATCAACAGTGATGCTTTCCCTCCTCTCAGAAAAATGTTTAATCCACTTGTACACTGCTGTTTTCTTCATTGCACTAGCTCCATAAATGTGAACTAATTAGCCCCTGATTTAAATTCCACTCTTGCCAAGTTTAATGAAAAATTTATGAATGTTTATTCATTGATCTAATTTAAGCTCCAACATTCTTGTGATAGCACACAAAAACACACAACAACAATGAAGGCCACTCAGCAAACCACCGCCACATGTTGACACCACACCACTGTGAGGCATTGATATACCAAGGTTAAGAAACCTCCCTGAGTTGTTTATACAGTGCTACCAACATAAGTCCATGATGGCAAGTTCATGAACTTAATTGTCAAACCATCTTAGTAAAAATTTATTAAGCTAAACACTTAAAATGTGTATGATCTATGTAAATTATACTGTAATTTTTCAAAGTTAAAAATAGAATGGATGTATTAAATACTCCCTAAAAGGCCATGAAGGCGATGTTAACCAGTTTGGTTAAAATATTTCAAATTATATATAAAACCAGCACACTGTACCCCATAACTGCATTAATGTACACAGCTATGATTTAATTAAAAAAAAAATTCCCTAAAAGGAAGAGATACATTCTTGTTCTAAAAAGATACATTCTTTGTTCTAAAACATGACTTTGGCTGGGCACAATGGTTCATGCCTGTAATCCTAGCACTCTGAGAGGCTGAGGGGGCAGATGGATTTCTCCTGAGCAAGAGTGAAACTCATCTCTACTAAAAATAGAAGAAGAAGGAAAAAAAACTAGCCAGGCATAGTGTTATACACGCATGTAGTCCCAGCTACTTGGAGGCTGAGTCAAGAAGATTGCTCAAGCCCAAGAGTTTGAAGTTGCTGTGAGCTATGATGCCACAACACTCTACCCAGGACAACAGAGTGAGACTCTGTCTCAACCCCCACCCCCTAAAATACCATGACTTTGACATAGATCCACAAAGGGATGAACAAATGGGTTCTTATTTCTATCAGAACAAGAACTCTTTTTTTTAAACAAGTTTTAAATGAAAATGCCCTAATTGCATATATTTATATATGTATGTGTGTAAAGCAAAGTTTAGCAGACTCACCACCATTGCATTTTTATAAAGGACTTTGACTCTGAACTAATGAAAACACAACTAAATCACTGGGATTAAATCAGGGCAACAATGCAGCTGCCTGTGTCATTATTTGATTGTAGCTGTGTCTCAGCTAATAATAAACACTCCATGGGAGGCTCTAAGCATACTGTCTCTTGTAACGCAGTTACACAAATGCAAACAAGATTTGTACATTCAGGCTCAGTCATAAATAATGTTAATAACAATTAATCCACCAGAGAATAATATTTATCAAACTCTTTTTGAATGGCAGATTCTTTAAGAATCTGATGTAAAAGGAGCATTGCATTTTTGCACTTCTTGTGTATTTTTAAAAGGATTTCAATAGGGGAACCTGCTTGGCAGGTTCAATCTCTGGCTCTTTCCTTCCCCTATCCCTCACTGGCCAATTCCCAATGATGACAGCTGCTAATATCCCTTTAAAAACTTTCTTGATCTCTAAATGTACAGGGAAATGAGACCACATGGAAGAGCATTCTCATAAGCACCCAAACTGTGTTTATTGCATTGTAAACATTTGATCTCTGTAGAACCATCCAGAAGTGGGAAGAAGGCCCATGTCCCTTTCTTTTTCATTGTACTTTGTCCCCTGGGCTTTTAAAGATATCAAATATGTCTTTTAAAATATATCAAAAGAGGCTCAGCGCCTGTAGCTCAGTGGCTAGGACACTAGCCACATACACCAGAGCTGGTGGGTTTGAATCCAGCCTGGGCCTGCCAAACAACAATGATAACTACAACCAAAAAATAGCCAGGCATTGTGGCAGGTGCCTGTAGTTCCAGCTACTTGGGAGGCTGAAGCAAGAGAATTGCTTAAGCCCAAGAGTTTGAGGTTGCTGTGAGCTGTGATGTCATGGCACTCTACCCAGGGTGACAGCTTGAGACTCTGTCTCAAAAAAAAAAAAAAAAAAATATATATATATATATATGTGTGTGTGTGTGTGTATATATATATATCTCAAAAGAGGAAAAAGACTGGATATTTATATGAAAAAAAGTGTTAATAGTGACAAATTCTGAGTGATGAGAATATGGATGTGGTCATTTTTATCTCTGTATTTTTCCGTATTTTTAAAATTTCTTCTTTCAATATAAAGAATATAATTTTTCCCCCAGGCCATTTTGTGTTACATTTGTGTCCCTAATATGTTGAGATTTCCCATCTAACCACTTGCTGAGAGATCAGCGATAAAAGAGAGAAAGGGGTTTGCACGCATGCATGCTTGTGTACATGTAATCAAACATACATCAAGATGCAAATGATTTCAGGGTGTGAGAAAAAATAACTACGTTCATTGGGGGATTTCTATTGTGCCCTTCCTTGAACCAGACGTGTTATTTTTTCTTTTTTTAAGTAAATTTAATTTCAGGTTAATGTGAGTGTACAAATCACCAGGTCAAAATATTTGATTTTGTTAGGTAGAGTCCCTTTTGTGGTTATCTCCCCCACATAAAAGTTTTTCCAAATACCCCCACCCACGGCCCATTCAGTGAGAGCACCCCAATCCCCTTCCCTTTCCTCATTACCCCTCTCCCCAACTTGAAATGAGTTTTTCTTCTATTTGGGCAGACATCAAATCATCTGCTGGCTTTATATTAGTGTCGAGTACATTGCATAATTGCTTTTCCATTCTTGTGATACTTTATAAGAAGAATGTATTTCAGCTCCATCCAGGATATTCCAAAAGATGGGAAGTCACCATCTTTTTATGATTGAATAGTATTCCACGGCGTGCATGTACCACAATTTGTTAATCCATTCCTGAGTGGATGGGCATTTAGATTGTTTCCACCTCTTGGAGATTATAAATTGAGCTGCAATGAACAATCTAGTGCAAACGTCCTTAGGATAACATGATTTTTTTTCCTTCTGGGTAGATGCCTAGTAGTGGGATTGTGGGGTCACATGGGAGATCTAATTTGACATCTTTGAAGATTCTCCATACTTCTTTCCAAAGAGGCTGTATTAGTTTGTAGAACCGCCAACAGTGTAAGGGTATACCATCACCACATCCATGCCAGCATCTACATTATTTTTAATGTGTTTCATCCTCACAAGTATCATATTATGCCCATCTCTCAGGTGAGGAAACTAAAAGATTAAGAGACTTTAAGAGGTAAATAGTCTGAGGCTCCACCTGTTTAAGTGTCTAGTAAGTGGCTGTCTGCCTCTTAACTCTCCTCTTACTGCTGGTCCTAAACCAGGATTCATTAAATCTATCTAGTCCTACTTTCTACCATCTCATTTTATGAATGTTTAAACTTAGTGCCAGAGAAATTAAAGGACTTGACCAAAGTCATTATTATGTAGTGGCAGAGAAAATATTTAAAACATAAGAAAACTTTCTAATATTTACTACAGGTCTTATAATAAATCAATTTTTTAAAAAAGAAAAAAACAGTGCAAACTTATTTATTGACATGTGACATCCACTGTTTTGGTGAACAGCAATTGTCATTATCTCCATTATCTTACAAGATCAAAGTCCAAGGGTGGTGGCTGGCTCAGGCAGTGTCCTTATTAACCATGGGCGATGGAAGGGCCTGGAAAAATTCTTAAGAGTTGAAAGGCATTGTTATCTTTCCTGCCATCTGCCCTGTAGACCTGGGGTCTTCTCAGCAGCCAGAGAAGTGTCTGACACACAGTCAGTGCTCAATAAATGTTTGCTGAGCGGATTTTAAATATAAGTCAGTATACCCTGGACAAAGGCAAATTCTTTTTCCTTATAGCATTATGAAAATACTACTACTGAACAGATCTGCTTTGGATTGTTCCCCCAGCTCCCATCACTGAAGCTGTCATTCACATCTGTGAGGCAGACCCATGGCCCATCCCTCATCTCCGCTGAGCTAACCATCATGACGTCACCCATCATCACCAGTCACTGGGGCCAGTTCTTATAGGTTAATCTGTGTTAATCTAGGTTAATCTGTATTGCTTGTTCCTTTGTGTTCCTTTTTCATACAGAACTCACATTCCAGGATCTGCGTCCGAGACCCTCGTTACCCCCAGCGATGGACGAGGGGCAGGACTCTGCTTGCCCCTCTCTTGCTGACAGATGTTGCTGAATGGCCAGTGTGGAAACTTCCAAGCTGAAATGGGAGTTCTCTTCCCCTCCCTTCTATTAAATTCTAACTCACAGCCCCTCACCCACACCACACAGTCTAGCTTTCTCCCTCCCGCAGGCAGTCTCTGCCAGCCCGGCCAGGCCTGATCTTGTTCTCTGTGTGTCTGAGGCAGAGCCCTAAAAGGAAATAGGACTCTCATTCCAAAGTCCCTTCAACTTCATGGGGGGAAAAGGTTTTTCGGAGAAAGGTAAAGGCAGCCAATCTGAGAACTCTTAGTTGATTATTTACTGTTGCTTAACCTTCGAAAAGATTCCACTGCAAAAGGGGAGGGCAGGTATTTATACAGGTCACAGCCCAGGCAACGTCTCTTTCCCTACATACCCAGCCATGCTAAGCCAGTTAGCTGGGCTTATACGCAAAGAGGCCAATTCTAGGACCCCTTTTGTTTCCCAGAATGCCTCCTGGTGGGTGTTCAAAGCAGTCGACTTTCTAACAAGGCCGAAGGAGTTACCTGAATTATTATTATTATTTTTGAAACAGAGTCTCACTTTGTCGCCCTCAGTAGAGTGCTGTGCCATCACAGCTCACAGCAACCTGAACCTCTTGGGCTTAAGTGATTCTCTTGCCTCAGACTACCAAGTAGCTGGGACTACAGGCACCTGGCCATAATGCCTGGCTATTTTTTGGTTATAGTTGTTGTTGTTGGGCAGGCCCAGGCTGGGTTTGAACCCACCAGCTCTGATGTATGTGGCTGGTGCCCCAGTTGCTAAGCTACAGGAGCTGAGCCCATTCCTGAATTATTGATGATGCATTACCAATTAGCTTTCCCAGTGCTCATGACTATCCTTAGCTAAGCTTTACAGCATGTATGAGAAGCCATCAAAACCGTCTGCCACTCGGTTCTGGGTTTCAGAGCATCAGTTCACAGGACTTGAGTTTTTAGGCCCAGTCTCTGTGCAGGGATAAGAACCCCTCTGCTTTATAGGTATTATTATTATCAATTATCTAAAGCAATTACTCAAAATACCTAGATACTGTCTACAAAATAGTCAGGCAACAGCACTGCCTAGAAGACTCAAGTGAAGGACTATCATTTCAAAGGATGGAGGGAAAACTGTCCACCCTTCTCAAGGTCATTATGAAATAGGGGGAGCAAAAGAACAAAAGGAGTGTGGTGAGCGATACCCAGAGGCAAAGGCGACATGACATATGGTAAACAGCCCTAATCAAACACCACGGACAACAGTGCACTCTTTATAGAGCTATGTACGTTAGGAATAGCAATGGAGGCAAGTCACGGAGACACACGAGCAACTGAAGCAAATTAATGGTTAGTCTCACATAGGAGAAGGCCTGGAGCTGTGCAGTCCTCAGGGACCCAAGTCCTTTGTCTTTCTCTTCTGCCATCCTTAACCTCCTGACTCAAGATGGTTGCTGCCCAGCCAGCTATCCTCCCAGGTCCCAGGAAAGAAGAAAAAGACAGAAAAGGAGTTTCTACCCTGCTCCTTAGAAGCCTTGTCCACAGAGTTGCCAGATTTTGCAAACAACAAATACAAATACTTTCCACAGGACATACTTACGTGGATACTTATAGTTAAAATGTATTCATTGTTTACTGAAACTCACATTTAATTGGGCATCTTGTATTTTATCTGGCAACCCTGACCACCCATGACATCTCCTTAGATCTCATGTGACATCCATGCTGCAAAGGAAACTAGGAAATGCAGTCTTGTAGCCAGGCACATTGCCACATTGGAGTTGTTTTACCAAGGGGGAAATGGAGAGAGAATATTGGATAGGGAGCCAACAGTCTCTGGGGGGAGTGAGGTGGACACTGGCAAAAGAAGGCAGGGTCTCCTCCATACCCTACATCTGTGAAGAATTTCTTTTCTTTTCTTTTATTTGAGACAGTCTCACTTTGTTGCCCTGAGTAGAGTGCTGTGGAATCATAGCTCACAGCAACCTCAAACTCTTGGGCTCAAGCAATCCTCTTGCCTCAGCATCCCAAGAAGCTGGGACTACAGGTGTTCTCCACAATGCCTGAATATATTTTTAGAGACAGGGTCTAGCTCTTGCTAAGGCTGGTCTTGAACTCCTGAGCTCAGGCAATCCAGCTGCCTCAACCTTCCAGAGGCTAGGATTACAGGCATGAGTCACTGCACCTGGCCTTCGTGAAAAATGTCTTGACTGCATTAGCCTCTTGCGGTTACTCTGGCCTATGGTCTTTTTGTCTTTGTTCTAGATAAATTGATTTTTGATTAAAAAAAAACTATATATATATATATAAGAATTGAGATACTCAGGTGGCTCTTATCTTTTTCAAAGGGGTCAGGCACTAACATTACTGCCACTCTTTGAAATATTTTTGGAATTTAGATCTGGCAGCCCCAGAAGTCTTCCCTTACAAGGTATACAGAGAGTTGCAGGCTGCAGGTGGGACCAGGGATGCCTGGAAATTTGTAGTCTCTAAATGGAAGCATTCTACAAATTCCATTCTATATCAAACTTATGCCATTCCTCCCACCATCCTAGGAATACAAGATTATCTTTCAGGATGTCAACAGCTCCGGCCATGGGGACAGGACTGATGAGAAGCAGCTGGTTTAAGACACTGGCCTTGGAAAGCTCATGGCCCTTCCTAACTCCCTCATCCTTAGCCTGATCAGTGTCACTAAAGCACCATGTACACCATACAGTGTATCCTAAAATAAAGGAAGAGAACAATGATGAGTGGGGACCAGAATTAAAATTGTCTCCATGTTTCCCTTTAAAAATTCCAATTTGGAGGTCCCCATTGTCTATTGGCAACAGCATATCGTTCTGATCCAATATAAACCACACTTCTGTGCTTTTTTCCTTGTCCGTACCTGGCCATACTGGGGATGTTTTATAAAGATCATCCTCTACGTCCAAGAGACACACTCAATCTCTTCCAACTTATCCTCAGGTCCCCTCCCCCAATTAACTCTGTGGTCTGCCAACTTCCAACAGTAGGGATAAAATTATTTTTCTAAGATTAAGCCTCGAGAACACCACTTATATGGTTAAACTCCTCTCCTGGATGGTCACCAGGCAAGTGTCTCCGTGTGGGTGATGATAACAGTAAACACATTATATGTCTTCAGCCTGGGGTTTAACCGCATTCATTTCTGACTTTGTCATATGCTCTCTCGCTATTTATACTGCTTTGGGCCAGCTACTTGATACTTAATAAAATTTGCCTCCAAGCTGTCCTGGGGGGTGAATGACCTATCTGGAGGGAATGCCGTTCCAACTTTATAACCTCCGATGATTGCCCAATAGTCCTCGGAGAAGGTTGCAGGGCAGGAGTGAGGGAAGGTCTGTGCCACTTCTGGCATTTAACAGCCCCAAGTGCATTAGTATAAATTTAATTATATCCCCTGCTCTCAGGAGGCCTTTCCAGCCAGCCTCTTGCACATGGGAGCAACTATAGACGGCATGTGTGTTGTGGAAATTCCGCCTCCGCTCAAGGTCAGAACACGCAGTTCGCCAGCGTTGATTTTACCAACCTTTCAGTTATTCCAGACAGCCAGAATCAAACATAACAGAGGCAAGAATGGATCTATGGGATGGAAATAATGAGCCATTTATAACCCAAAATGAGACTGCCAGGAAAAACAAACAGAAAAAAAAAAAAACATTTTATCAGAGGCTTGGGCTGCCCAAGGCCAGCAGGGGCCAAGGTACTGTGTGTACAGTTCTGGAGGCCAAGAGCTACAGTAAGTCATGCCCCCCGCAACGCTCCTCCCCGGCAGCCCGATCAAGCAGCCTTAACCACCTGGTGGAGAAGAGCTTTGGTGTTTTTTAAGTGTGTGCAGAGTGGATGTTTCACATTTTTGATAACGATGTGGAGTCATGTTGCAACACTTAACAAGTGCTTCTGCGTAGAAGTTACGCAACTCCGACAGGCACCCGGGTTCTGTGCATCAGCAGCACACCCCGCTCTCACACGGCTTATGCAATGTGCAGCCAGGCCCTCCAGGCTTCTCCTGGGTGCCTTTGAAAGAATTTTCAGGCTTCCAACTTGGCTGAGGTTTCTGGGCAGTTTTGTGCCCCAAAGGTGCGTGGAATGGCTCAGCTGTCGGCACCTGCTGCTGAGATAAAGAAGAGTGCCACAGGCTGATCCTTCTCTGGCACTGGCACAAAGCAGGCTGGCTTGGCCCCCTCGAGGCACCCTATGGGGAGAGAATGAGGACTGTTAATCTAGGGAAGTATAGGCCAGACGATTGAACCCGGGCTGCTAAGATAAGAGACCCACAAGACATGGGCTTCCCCAAAGTGAAGCCTCGCTGCGCGGGGCACTGTTAAATGCTTTGCCCTCAGCCCTTTCACCTGTGGGCTGGAAATGTGTCCCTGTGATCTCCTCCTAGGGCTCACCTGGAACAATGTTATACAGCAGGTCAAATCTTTAATTCCCTCTCACCGCCGATCACTGTGCTGGCGTCCACCTCGCTGCCCGGCTTCTCTTTCCATCTGGGCTTCCACTCCCTTGATAAAGGCTTTGAGTACCTGCTCTGTGCCAGGTGCTGTGCCAAGTGCTGGGTGCTGAGCTGGCATTCGTCAATACCTGGTGGCCCCCTATGGTGCATTGGGCTAGTCCTTCTCTCCTGAGTCACCCTCAGCCCCATCATTTCCTCCGATCATCTCCTCTATGCGGGTCACCACGAAAGTTTTGAGACAGTCTGTGTTATAGTCCATTATTTCACTTCCAAGAAACACAGCGAACAGTGTCCTTTCTGACACTTTGCAACTTGTTTGGCTGATTGGTGCTGCTGGGGGGCTTCATTTGTTTCTGTCCCTGTGGATTTTACATATATATATATAATGTATATATTTTTATATGTTTTTATAAACACATTTATATATACATATACACACTTTTTTTTTTTTGAGACAGAGTCTCACTCTGTTGTACCAGGCTAAAGTACTGTGGCCTCAGCCTAGCTCATAGCAACCTCAAACTACTGTGCTCAAGCGATCCTCCTGCCTCAGCCTCCCAGAGTGCTAGGATTACAGGTGTGAGCCGCTATACCCAGCCCATTTCTTAATTTTGTGTATCTCAAGCCTTTCATCATGACCCACATAACTCTTTCCCTTTCTTCATCCTTAGTGGTAAACTATTCCTTCATAGTTCTCTTCATGGTGATCTAACAAATTTTTCTTATAAGAATATCGCTCTTGGTCATCACAGATTCCTCTCAGGAGTATAGAAGAAGCAAAGTCTTCCATCGAATGAACAAGGGACTAATTGGAGAATCTGAAGCAGGAGGAGACAGGGAAGTAATATATAGTCTGAGAAGAATCCTCCCCTTTCCACCAGGTAGACGAGTTGCCTGTTCCAGCTCTTCACTTACCACTGGTGATCTGTGTGTATCTTAGGCTAAACTACTTGGGTAGAAATCCCAGCTCTGTAAATTATCATCTAAGAAAGTTATTTGATCTTTGTTCCTTAACTTCCTCATGAAAAGAAGGATAGTAGAAATATCTAAGCACATTGCACAGGGTGGTTTACGGATTAGCATAAATTAATATGTATGAAATCTTGATAAGACTGGCGTGCATAGTAAGCACTCTATAAATATGAACTTGTGATATTTCATGAAGCAAACTCTGTGCTTTCTACTTTGCAGTCAGATTCTCATGGGAGTTGTTGCACTCAAAAGAGAATTTGTTATGCAGGCTGCAGTTTCCTCATCTACAAAATAAGAAGTTGCGATTGAATGAGGCTGTGGAGGCAGAGAGCCAGTTAGGTTCCTGTGTTCTGGTCTATGAGCTCTTCTGGCTTGGCAATCTTAGGCCACTCCCTTAGCCTCTCTGCATCCTAGAGATCGGTGGACTTGACCTGCATTTGCCAAACTCTGGTCATTCAAATAACAATGTCTTTGCCATTCCCCGGCTCCACATCTCTATCTGCAGCTACTTCTTTAATGTTTTCCTTTAGGTTAGTGGTTCTCAACCTTCCTAATGTCTCCTAATGCCATGACCCTTTAATACCATTCCTCATGTTGTGGTGACCCCCAACCATAAAATTATTTTATTGCTACTTCATAACTGTAATTTTGCTACTGTTATGAATCATACTGTAAATATCTGATATGCAGGATGTATTTTCATTGTCACAAAGGGGTCGTGACCCACAGGTTGAGAATGGCTGCTTTAGATAATCTTTAGACCAATTCCCTATCCTCTGCAGCCTCACAGTAAGCAGTAATACCCATGTACTCAAGAATTTGATATGCTGTAGATTTCTCTATTATGTGTTAAAATGCCTAATGAAAATTTAAAGTGTCTGTGTAACACTCATAGCCTCTTGTATGCGACCTGTGGAATATGCCATTTTAGGAAACTCTGAGGTTCATTATGGATCCAGCTAGATCCAAAATCTAAAATTTGCTTCTTTGAGGGCAAACTATGATTTATACCTCTTTAAGCACCATAGGGGTGAGGAGAAACTTGCCTTAGCCCCCCAAAATTCACTGAAAGATCAACTCACAGTTAAGGCAGATTAACCAAAGAAAGGCTTATTTGCTATGCACATGGGGAGAATCATTACCCACTATCCCAGTGGAATCCAGATTGTTGGGGTTTGTTTTTGTTTTTTTTTGAGGCAGAGTCTCACCTTGTCACCCTCAGTAGAGTGCCATAGTGTCATAGCTCAGAGCAACCTCAAACACTTGGGCTCAAGCAATCCTCTTGCCTTAGCCTCCTGAGTAGCTGGGACACAGGCCCGCCACAATGCCTGGTCATTTTTCAGAGATGGTTTCTTGCTCAGGCTGCTCTTGAACTCCTGAGCTCAAGCAATCCACCTGCATAAGCCTCCCAGAGTGCTAGGACATGAGACACCAGATATTTTTATACCAGCCTTTTAGAGGGAGGGGAAGATGAGTAGTATAGGTAATTCGTTTAGGGACAATAAATGGTTGCAGAGGGAAACAGATTGACTTATAAATGATTCTCTTAGCAAATTAAATTAACCTGGGAGACAGGTGTCATATTTAAAATGATTTGGGCCAGATCTGGTTGCATTTTTGATCTTTTTTTTTTCCCTGCAATATTCTGAGATAACAGGCAGAGGAAGAGAAGCCAGTTGCTCCTTTGATCTGTCAGTTGGTTTATGCAGATAGAAGGAAAGCCCCTTTCAAGGCTTTTTGATCTCAAAGGGCCTGTAATTCAAAATACTCCTCATTCAAAGCAGTCATACTTGGGGGTAAAAACTCCTTCAGCACCTAGTACACAGAAGAGGGCTTGGCAAATCTTTACTTAATTTTAAATTATAAATATAGCATGCATACATATATATGTAAATATATCCATCACCGACTAAGCCCCAGTCTGGTACTAAAAAGGCCCATTTCTTTTTCCACACCAGTATCACCAAAGAGTGTGGCATTCCAGGCCTTGAGCAGGCACTCAGGAAACCCACCTTTCCTGACCTCCCTTCCTCCTCCTATGCCCCTTTGTTAGAGAATAGCAGTTTGTTCTTGGGAAAAGTCAGCCCACTTCCTATGGATTTTATAGCCAGGCTATTGTGGGGCCAGAATCATTGTCCCCAGTGTCAGCCCTAAAAGAGGTCCCATTCCCACATCTAGAAAGTTCTAACTTAAGGAAGAAAGAAATTGTATTTCTAAATGCTATTATTAAAGAGATCATGAAAAATTGGTGATTTACTAAAAGCTCATTAGCAAAAATGTAATGCACCCCCACACGATCAGGGCCCTACTCTGGGCTCATAGTTTGAGCAATTTTTTGATCAGTCAACATATGTGAAGCATTTTTGTGAGCCCCTCTTTGTATCTGGGAAATACAAGTCTGAATTAGACTCTCACATTTTGAACAGAAGACCATGAGCACCTTAAAAGCAAGAAAGATGTCTTCCTCAACTTTGCGTCCCTGGAGGCTTTGCAAAGCACTGCACACAGGGTAGCTGCGCATCAAGTGTTCATTCTGTAAATGAACAAATGAATGAAGGACACCAATCCCCACTCAAGGAGCATACAGTCTGTGTGGGAAGAGAGAAGGCACAGACAATGACCCCAGCATTACAAGAGATAACCCGGGCTAATAAAGAGATGATGGAGGCTTGGCGCCTGTGGTTCAAGTGGCTAAGGCGCCAGCCACATACACCTAAGGTGGTGGGTTTGAATCCAGCCCAGGCCCACCAAACAACAATGACGGCTGCAACCAAAAAATAGCTGGGCATTGTGGCAGGCACCTGTGGTCCCAGCTACTTGGGAGGCTGAGGCAGGGACTAGCTTTAGCCCAGGAGTTGGAGGTTGCTGTGAGCTTTGATGCCACGGCACTCTACCAAGGGGGACAGCTTGAGGCTCTGTCTCAAAAAAAAAAAAAAGAGATGATGGAGAGGGCAGGCTGCCATTTACCCTTCCCCAAATCACCACGTGTGGATTCAGTAACAGATCTTGAAAAATAATGTGTGTGACCACCCTTCCCTACTTAACCATTTTTCCATCCATGAGCCTGACTTCAGAGGGAAGGTGCTAGGTTGCTGCCATGTGACCCATTTCTAAAGGCCATCAACTTTACTGGCTCCTGGGAGTAGGCAGGGTATTATGAAGTGTAAATAAATCAGCTGGTCTTTATCCTTCCACGTGTTCTTTAGTCATCCATAGGCAAAGGGAGAAAGGGCAATAATATGAAATTAAAATATACAAGAGAGACTGGAAACTTTTAATTACCAATTTTATAGGCTTTAAGTCAGAGTTACCCTTCAACATGAAAGGCCCTTGGCCATGATTTCCTGGGGAAAGGGAGTGGGGTTTCTATACAACTCTCTAGGAAAAATAGCAGCCCAAATCAATGTTCTCTATTACTCATTACTTACTGGAATGTCTTTTCCAAATACACACCTAACTGAAAGGTGCCTTCTTTCATGAGGTTTTAAACCATCTTTGAATCAGACCATATATTTCAGTTGATTTCACTGGGCACTGATCCTATCACAGCAGAGATCTAATTAACTGGAGAGAATGACATTCCCATTAAAATTCTTTTTGAAAAATGGCTTATGCACCTGGTCAATAAAAATTTCAAACGGTGCAGAACAGCAGGGAGGGAAAAGTAAATCTCTTTTGACCTCTGAAACCCAGTCGCCTGATCTTTTTTCATAGGGACATCCAGTGGCAGATTTCTGGAGGATCCTTCTAGAAATATTTTACAAGTAAAGCATAAAAACACCCATGAGGGGGGGCTTCGAAAATTTAATGGACAATGTGTTGATGAAAAAGCTATGCGTGGACTTCAAAAATGTTTTGCACCAAAATAAACTTGTACCAACTTGCTATAACATGTCTGAACAGGACACAGTTTGAAGCACTAAGAAGGATATGGTATCATTTGAGAACAGCCCTGATCAGAGCAATATAAATTCTGCGGACATTGAAGCAAGAACAAACATCAAATTTATGGTGAAGCCTGGGTGGAAGAATGGTGAAATCACTGATGCCTTACAAAAAGTATATCAGGGCAATGACCAGAGAAATCAGCAGTTTACAAATGGATAGCTCGTTTTAAGAAGCGACAAGGTGAAGTTGAAGGTGAAGCCTGCAGTGGCAGACCATCTACTTCAATTTTCTAGGAAAGAATTAATGTGTTTGTACCCTAATTGAAGAGGACGGACAATTAACTGTGGAAGCAATAGGCAGAATCATAGATATCTCTTTTTTTTTTTTTTTTTTGGCCCGGGCTGGGTTTGAACCTGCCACCTCCGGCTTATGGGGCCAGAGCCCTACCCTTTTAAGCCACAGGCACTGCCCAGTAGATATCTTAATAGGTTCAGTTTTGGATTTTGTTTTTGTTTTTTCTTAGAGACACAATCTCAGCCTGTCACCTAGGCTAGAGTACAGTGGCACAACCATAGCTCACTACAGCCTCAAACTCCTGGGCTCAAGAAATCCTCCTGCTTAAGCTTTCCAAGTACCTGGGACTACAGATATGTGCCACCACCCTGCTAATTCTTTTGTAAAGACAGGGATCACCATGTGGTCAAGGCTCAAGCTCCTACACTTAAACTATCCTCCTGCTTTATGCCTCCCAAAGTGCTGGGGTTACAGGTGTGAGCCACCACAAGTGGCCCAACTTATACAATTCTGATAGAAAAATTACAGTTGAGCAAACTTTCCACTTGATGGGTGCCCAGATCAGCTGCAAACAAGGGCAGGGCTTTCAATGGAAACTTCAACAAGTGAGATCAAGATTCTGAAAAATTTCTCTGAAGAATTGTAACAAGAGGTGAAACCTGGCTTTACCAGCACGGTCCTGAAGACAAAGCAGAACCAAAGCAATGGCACTTGAAAGGCGGAAGTGGGCCAGTCAAAGCAAAAAGACATCAGTTGAGAGCAAAGGGCACAACAATGGCTTTGGGGGAGGCTCGAGGGACTTGGCTTGTTGACTTTCTGGAGGGCCAAAGCTATAATAATATCTGCTTACTATGAAAAATGTTTTGGGACAGTTAGGCAAAGCTTTAGCAGAAAAATACTTGGGAAATCTTCACTGGAGAGTTCTTCTCCACCACAACAATACTCCTGCTCATTCTTCTCGGCAAGTAAGGACAAAGTTTAAGTTTCCCTGGGAAATCATTAGGCATCCACCTCACAGTCCCAATTTGGCTCCTTCTGACACTTTTTGTGCCCTAAACTTAAAAAATCTGTAAAGGGCACCCATTTGTACTCAGTAACGTAAAAAACACTGCATTGGTCCTGGGTTAAATTCCTAGGACCCTTAGTTCTCTGGGGATGGGCTAAATTGCTGATATCATCTTTTATAAAAGCGTCTTAAACATGAAGGAGTTTATGTTCAGAAATAAAGTTTATTTTTTTATTCTTATCTTTTCAGTCCATTTTCCCATGAGTTTTTTGATGTCCCCTTGTGTGTGTATGTTTGTGTGTGTTCCTCTCCATTTTCTTACACATATTCTTACGTTCCTTAGGGAAACTGAACAGTCACTGTGGGGTTTTTTGCTAATCTATAGAGCTACACTATATTCTGTAAATATAGATGTCCCATAATTTACCCAGCCCCTTCTTTCTTTTTTCTCTTTCTTTTTCTCTCCTCTCCTCTCCTCTTTTCTTTTCTTTCAACAAGGTCTCACTCTGTCACCTTGAGTAGCATGTGCCATGGCATCATAGCTCACAGCAACCTCAAACTCCTGGGTTCAAGTGATCCTTGTCTCAACCTCCCCAGTAGCTGGCACTACAGGCATTTGCCACAATGCCTGGCCAGTTTTTCTATTTTTAGTAGAGATGAGGTCTCACTGTTGCTCAGGCTGGTTTTAAATTCCTGAACTCAGTCTGTCCACCCACCTCGGCCTCCCAGAGTGCTAGGATTACAGGCGTGAGCACCTGTGGCTGGCCAACCCAGCCCCTTTTGATGGACATACTAGTCCTTTCCAGTTTTTTAATTTCCACCAACATATTTTTGCCCACACCTGTAGAATTAGTGCCTTAAAGTAGAATTACAGAGCTAAAGGATATGTGACTTTGAATTCTGATAGTCACTGCCAAAGCAATAGTGACACTTCACTTTTTTTTTTTTTTTTTTTTGAGACAGAGCCTCAAGCTGTCCCCCTGGGTAGGGTGCCCTGGCATTACAGCTCACAGCAACCTCCAACTCCTGGGCTCAAGCGAGTCTCTTGCCTCCGCCTCCCAAGTAGCTGGGACCACAGGCGCCCGCCACACGCCCGGCTTTTTTTTGGTTTCAGCCTCATTGTTGTTTGGCGGGTCTGGGCTGGGGATTTGAACCCGCCACCTTAGGTGTACGTGGCTGGCGCCTTAGCCGGTTGAGCTATAGGCGCCGAGCCGACACTTCACTTTTGATGGGAATTTACAAAAGTAAAGTTTCCTAAACTAACTCGTGCCAGAAACAAGAGTGAAGATAAGATTTTATTTTAAACTTTAATCCCTCAGGCAAACAAGCAGCACGGTTTATGAAACTCATTTGTCAGTGCCTTACCCACCTAACACACACACACATACACACCTTGTTATAAATCTATTCAAAATACACCATGGCAACAGCTTCGTATTTGAGGAACTTGCCAGAAGTTCCTTATCACCAAATTGCGTGAGCGTCTGTTGCAATGGGGTTAGCTCACACTTGCCACATGCTCTCCCCTGTGTCCTTGCTGTGTTTACTACCTTTGGTGGCCCCAGCCAGTTAGCAACGCTGCCTTATTTTTCTTCTGTAACAAAAGGTCACCCCAGCTTCTGCAACACAGGTGCATACTTTCTTCTCACCCCCGTTTCGTTGTGAAAGTAACCAGTCTTAAAGGGTCAGGTGAGGTAAAGCCTTAGCCCTGGTGAAGAACAGCCTGACACAATGGAAGCCTGATTTCATTTTCTATCACCCGTAGGGGTGAGTTAGAGAAAAGACCTTGTCCTCTGTTCAGTTGCCAGTTCCCTCTCTGGCTTTCTATGACTGCAAACAGCAGAGACCAAGAACATTCTCGTTTCTGGAGTGTTTACCCAACACACAGTCTGTGCTACAGTCCCTAGCTGGGGCTTCCTTCCTATTTGCTCTTGTAACATGAGAAAGAGTGTGGAGGTTTTATGTTTGTTTTATAACCAACTGTAACCATTTTCTTTTTTCTGCTTCTAATTACAAGCAAATTTCCTTCCTGGTAACCACTGAAAATCTTCAGTGGACCAGGCTGAAACCAAAGGAAGTCATTTCGGTTCCACTGGTGACAATCATCAAATAAATCTTCTTTAGAGCAGGAGGGAGGGTCACACCTGTAATCCTAGCATTCTGGAGACTGAGGCAGGTGGATTGCTTGAGCTCAAGTGTTCAAGACCAGCCTGAACAAGAACAAGATCCTGTCTCTACTAAAAACTTAGCCGGGCATTGTAGTGGGCACCTATGGTCCCAGCAAGAGGTTCTCTTGAGCCCAAGAGTTTGAGGTTGCTGTGAGCTATGATGCCAGAGCACTCTATCCAGTGTGACAGAATGAGACTTTGTCTCAAAAATAAATAAATAAATAAATAATTTTAAAAAATAGAATGAGTTGTAAATTTAAGAATATTAATTTAAGTCCTACATAAAATATTTTTGACTCCATGAAACCATGAAATAATTTTTATAATATGAGTAATGAAGAGCCTTCATTTTTACATTTACCTCAAAATCACTCTCAAGTAGCCAGAGAATAGACACACACACACTCCCAAACAGATTTCAAGGGCAAAAGATTACAAGAAAGCTATTTCACTATCCCCACAATGTGAGCTGGTTAAGCTCCTTACGCCAGCAAGTCCTAATGTCTCAAGGAACAATGGAAAAGATAAAGCTCTTCCATTTAAAAATAAAAGTCAAAGTAAGAAATATACTGCAGTATGTTGATAAACTTCATACTCACCAGTCATCTGCCCAGGGGGGAGTTTAGAAGTTGGTGCTACTACTCTTGGTCCTGCCATAAGAGGTCACCCAAAAGCAGGAACTGGGGCCTGGGGAAAAGCACAGGAAGGGAGAGCAGGTGAGAGACACCACGGTACTCCAGACCAGGCCACAGGGACCTTGAAAGGAAATTTCCAAACACAACCAGTGACAAAATCCCTCCGCACAGTGGAGAAGTTTCAAAACCACTAGTGATAGTTCCCCACAAGTGGACAAAGCGATGTGTCTTTGACAATGGACTTCTAGATTCCATTTTATTCAACAAGCATGTGCACCAGCCTTTCAGCTAGCTGTTGTACAGAGACTAAAAAGCCACAGCGGCTCGGCCCGTGCCTGTAACTCAAGCTGCTAAGGCACCAGCCATATACACCAGAGCTGGAAGGTTCGAATACAGCCTGGGCCCGCCAAACAACAATGACAACTACAACCCCAAAATATCCTGGTGTTGTGGTGGGCGCCTATAGTCCTAACTGCTTGGGAGACTGAGGCAAGAGAATTGCTTAGCCCGGGAGCTGGTGGTTGCTGTGAGCTGTGACGTCACAGCACTCTACCAAGGGCAACATAGTGAGACTCTGTCTTAAACACACACACACATATATATACATATATATAAAGAAATAAATAGATAACAAGAACAGTTTGGCACTTAGAAACACTTTTAGGCATCAGGACAGATGAGAGATGCAAGATCACAACAGGAGACAAGCTCTCCAAAACTCCCATCTCACAAATTCCTGGATTCAACAAACATCAAAGAGCCTAATGCTGTCATTGTGTGTCTTGCTCTGAGCTTGGGAGACAGAACCTGACACACAGACACACTCAATCACTATGTTTTAAGAACATTAAGGAAGGAATAAAGACAATATCATAATGGAGTCATTATTAAAAAGTTTCCTGAATAGCCTGCCTCCACTATGAAACAAATAGCTGAGATTCTCACTGCTTGCCAGTTTCCGCACCAGGAGACACTGAGATCCAGGCATGAGGAGGTTAAGAGTGAAACACAAGCCAGAAAGAAATTCCTCCCCTTCTTCTCCAGTGCCAGCCTCAGCAAATACCAGTCACCGGCCAAACCTGTGTTTATTCCATGCCCTGTGGTCTAATGAAAGGGGATGGGACAAGAAGGAACTCTGCTAATAACTGTCATAAAAATAATAATATCACCTGGCTCCATGTGGCATCCTTTGTTGGAAGACCCTGAAGCAATCTTTCTCTTATATAAATATTTCTATTTTATTTCCACTAAAGGAGAAGCCAACCCATACAGGGAGGTTGTGACGTGCCCAGGGTCACTGAGCAAACCAGGAAAACAGTTTTTAAAAGCTGAGAAGGGTGTCAAAGTATGGGGAATCTTGTTTCCTTTCTGGCCCAGAAGGGGCTGGGTTCATGACTCAGGTAGGAACATGGTATGATTCAAGCTCAGCATCTCTTAGAAATGAGTCATGGTAGAGGGGACTCAGGGAGCAAGGGCCTGTGTTGGGCACATGTTTTCAGTAGTCACACATTGTCCCTGCCTGTTAGATCTTAACACCTGCCACCAAAATCCATCCCAGACAGGGCCTCTTCACAGGTACCGCCTACAGAAGTGGAGGGGTCTGGCCTGGGGTGGGGAGGTGTCTGTCCCTTCTGGCCATTCACTTAACTATCAGTACCTGTGAAGTCCAGGCCTTTCCATTCCATTTTATGTTAGGAGCCCAGGGCCAGGGGGCCACTGTGACAATCTGTGTTTTTCCATTTGACCCCACATAATTACTAACAAATCCTCCTTTTACTATAAAAAAAAAGTCTTAGCTTGGAACACTAATTATGTTTTTCATGCTAGCTCTGACAACTCAGGAAGCATCTATGCTGAGACCAAAAGTGCTCCTTCCACCGTGGCACTATTTCAGCCATTTCTGTTTCATAGACCTAGAAACTCTGAATATATCCAAACACCTAGTCAGTTCTGGAATCTTCTCTGAGAGGTTATCTAACCCCTATGTAAATGTTCTTCTTAACAGAGTCTGATACACAGCTCACGTAACAGCTAATTTCTAATTGTTATCAGTCACTTCCCTTCCTTGTACCTACATCCTCCCTCTGTGTCTTCTAGATACTGATCTTAGCAATATTCTCAAGAACCTGAAAACTCAGTCCTCCTGCCTGTCCTATCAAGGAACCCCCATAAGTCTTCTGTTCTCTATCCCAAACACCACTAAGCATCAGGAACAATTTCCAGCACAACATTTAGAAATGTGTCTTTGGAGTCAGACACCTAGATTCAGGTCTGGGCTCTGTCACTCCCTAGCTAGGTGACCTTTGTCAAACAACTGATCTAATTTCCCTTTCCCTGTGTATTTTGAACAAACATTAACTACCTGAGCTAGGGACAGAGTCAATGGCCAGTCTGCCTTTCTTTCTGTCTCAGCAAGGGGCTCACATTAACACCCTGGATTACCCGACTCCCTTACCGCTAGATGGGGGTCATGACACAGAGTGGAAGTATCAGCTGCAGCTTCTGAGAAAGCCCGTTCGGGGGTACATATCCAGCTTCCAGTCACCTTTTTAGTTTTTGCCTTAGACTTGCTCTTCTTCTACTTTCTGCCTAAAAATCAGTTGTGATGCACAAAGTATTAATAGAACAGTCATGCCACCAACATGAGTAAGAAAGTCCCCAGAGAAGGGGTCTTATTCTGGATGGCATCACAGGGCTCCCATAATAATCCTAATTTTTTTCCTCCTCTTTGTTTTTGAGACAGAGTCTCACTCTGTCACCCCAGGTAAAGTGCTATGGCATCATAGCTCACAGCAACCTCAGACTCTTGGGCAGCAATCCGTTTGCCTCAGCCTCCTGAGTAGCTGGAACTATAGGCATGCACCACTATGTCTGGATAGTTTTTCTGTCTTTAATAGAGACAGGATCTTGATTCACTCATACTGGTCTTGAGCTCAGGCAATCCACCTCCCTCAGCCTCGCAGAGTGCTAAGATGATAGGTGTGAGCCACTGGCCTCACCTGAAATGTTACAACTGGAATTCTTAGTATATGAGTACAATAAATCCCTCATTCAGTGAAGCTATTAAACTCAGGTTTCTGCTTCTTGTAATCAAACCAATCCTAATACATTTGTCAACCCAACGACATACACTTTGTTGTGAACATGACATGAGCTTGCTTCATGTCCAACACAGAGCAGGTACACAGCAAATAGTTTGCTATTATCACTCCCATGAGTATTATCATTACCAGTCATTGCCATAGACCCTAGACACAGGAGCAAGAAGATGTGGTTATGGCAATCCTTCCAACTTCTGATAGCACTACAAAAACACCCATGATCTCTTAAGTACATTAAAAAAAAACAAGTGCAAAGAAAAAAACCATTTTACGATAAAGACATTTGCACTCAATGTCTTGAGAGCAGCTTGATTCACAATTGCATAGATGTGGAAACAGCCCAGTGCCCATCAACCCATGAATGTATTGATAAACCATGGTGTATTTATACCATGGAATACTATTCAGACATAAAAATGGAGACCTAGGCTCGGCGCCTATAGCTCAACCGGCTAAGGCGCCAGCCACGTACACCTAAGGTGGCGGGTTCAAATCCCCAGCCCGGACCCGCCAAACAACAATGACGGCTGCAACCAAAAAATAGCGGGGCATTGTGGCGGGCGCCTGTGGTCCCAGCTACTTGGGAGGCAGAGGCAGGAGACTCACTTGAGCCCAGGAGTTGGAGGTTGCTGTGAGCTATAATGCCACGGCACTCTACCCAGGGGGACAGCTTGAGGCTCTGTCTCAAAAAAAAAAAAAAAATGGAGACCTAGAATCTGTTGTCTTCACCTGGAAGGATTTGGAGAACATTCTAAGTAAAGTATCTCAAATGGAAAAGCAAGCATCCCACGTAGTCAGTTCTAATCTGAAACTAGTAGGTCAAAAACTACAGGTCCCCATGAGAGAAAAACATGACTGAATTCAAGAAAGGAGTTGTAGGGAGGGGGCTCAGTAAGTTTCCACCTATAGGGCATACTTCCTCATTGAAAGACACAACTACAACTTGAAGTTTGGACTTGACCTTACAAACACAAATAATATATCCTAATTGTATATACCCTCATACTAACTCAACTTTTTTTTTTTGAGACAGAGTCTCAAGCTGTCACCCTGGGTAGAGTGCCGTGGCATCACAACTCACAGCAACCTCAAACTCTTGGGCTTAAGCAATTCTCTTGCCCCAGCCTCCCAAGTAACCGAGACCACAGGTGCCTGCCACAACGCCTGGCTATTTTTGGTTGTAGTTGTCATTGTTGTTTGGCAGGCCCAGGCTGGATTCAAACTGCCAGCTCTGGTATATGTGGCTGTGGCTGACACCCTAGCCGCTTGAGCTATAGGCACTGAACCATAACTCAAATTATTTTTTAAAAAATGCATCAAGCTAGGCCACGGGGGCAGTGGCTCACAGGAAAAAAAAAGTGCAGATGGGTGGACAAGTGCACCTCTGTGCATATATAATAAAGCCAGTTCTTCAAAGCACCAGGTCTCCAAAGCTCAGAGAAATGCAATTCCACCCGGATGTCAGGTCAGCGAACGTGTTCTCACTTGTCATGAAGGCTCTGCCTGGTTTCCCTTCTGGGCAGGGAATCCATCCATGTTGTCTATCCATCTCCTAAAAGTGCTACCTTTTCTGAATAACAAGCAGAGCACAACCCTTTAAGGATGCCAGTGTTTCATGGAGCCAAAGCCACACTGAAAGCCAGCTGACCACAGGAGCACGTGTTCAAAAAGGGCTTTCTACGACCTCAATTCCAGTTCGCGGAGGCCTATCACTGGTCTATGCCGCCTCCATCTAACCCCTCTCCAAGTCAGCAGGTCTAGAATGGTGCCGTGGGAAAAACTCAACAAACAAAACTCCTGTGCGTTTTAGAGTCCAACAGACATAGGGTTCAAATCCCACTGGGTCACTCACAAGCTGGGTAACTGTGGGCCAACCACCTTCCCTCTCTGAGCCGTAGTTTTGCATCTGTAAAACAGAGATAAGAACATTCACTTCTCAGGTTTGCAGAAGAGTGGAGACTGTGTACGTGACAGTTCCTGGGATGGACTGGTCATGAGTTTACCTTCCTTCCCTGTCAGCGGGATGTCCCCTGCTGACATCCTTTATCTATCCCCCAAGCTCAAGAAGTAGACCCAGCTCAGGTCACTGCCATCAAGCCTGGCTTGCAGCCTTCTGCCCTGTGTCTCATCACCCAAGTTTTTGGGCCACACTTGGGAAGCCAAAGCCTTCCCCAAAGGTGAGGTCATAAAGCAAAAAAAAACAAAGCTCTGCTTTCAGAGAGCAGGGTTGGCTGGTGGTGCACGAAGCCATCTCTCTGCGGCCAGTCTGCCCTTGGTATGGGACTGAGTCTCTAGAAAATACAGCAGGAAGGGGCCGGCCTACTCAGCTCCCCACCCACCACAGCCACACGTAACACCTGGACCCAGAGCTAAGGACCGGGAAGCCACTCTCCCCAGTGTCTCCACGTCTGGACACAGCATCCTTGGGCCCCAGTCTCCAGAAGAATGAAATATGACAGTCACAAGATTCACACCTCGAGTCATGAAACATGCCCTTCTTGCTCCATCACCTGGCAGGTGTCCCCAGCAGTCGGTGCCACAGCTACAGCAGCACACACAGCACATTCCTCTGTGTCCCAGGAACCATCACGGCTACTCTCTCCACGATGAACCACCCGTGTCTCCAGGGACATTAATCAATAGAGTTTGTGGACGCTGAGACTGCCTGGATATTCGTGTGTACATTTCTCTGTAATTCCATAAGCTGGCAACATAAACCCATCCAGAAACCAGAAATCCAAGTTCCACATATCATGGCTGCACACGAAAGATGTTTTGTCATGAAGGATAAGAGTAGAGAAACTAAGAGCAAAGACTGTCAACTGTACCAGGCCCCGTGCCGAGCGCTCCCCTTTCTATTATTATCACCTCCATGTTACCCAAAAGAGAAATAAAAATGGAGGCTTCATGGTAGATTCTAGATAGTAATTCTTTGTAGGTTTTAGACGTTATAAATCTTTTCTCCTTCTGTCCCTTTTGTGTTCACGTTGCTTACGGTTTCTGACCTCTAAACAGAAATTTTTTTAATTTTTAAAATGTAGTCAAATCTATTAAATCATCAACTTACAATTTTCATGTTAAGGATCTTCTGTTTCACCTTTGGTATCTTCCATTAGCTTTATAACTAAAGTTACAATTTTACTTTTTCACTGAATTTCTCTTAAGCATATATTTCAGACAGTGCTCCAATTTTTCTTCATATCACGAGCTGTTTCTTCACTACCAATTAATGGGTTTTAGGCGAGCCATCCTTTTGGATGGATGAATCAATGGATGTTAAGTTAATTCAATCTTTGTCTGAAATAACATTGAACCTATAGGTTGATTTTGGGGAAAATTAACATATTTATTTACTTGTCAAAGATGTGGCATGTCTTTACATTCATTTAGATTTTTTTTTGAGACAGAGTCTCATTATGTCACCCTCAGTAGAGTGCCATGGCATCACAGCTCACAGTTACCACCAACTCTTGTGCTTAAGCGATTCTCTTGCCTTACCCTCCCAAGTAGCTGGGACTACAGGCACCTGCCACAACACTTGGCTAATTTTTTTTTCTTTTTTTGCAGTTGTCGTTGTTTTAGCTGGCCCAGAGGCAGATTCAAACCCACCAGCCTCGGTGTATGTGGCCGCCCTACCCACTGAGCTACAGGCGCCTCCTCATTTAGATCTTTTCAAATGAACAATTGAGTTATAAATTTTTCTCCAAAAGTTCTGTGTTAGGTTATTTGCTATAGAGTTTATAGTTTGAGAATGGTGTATTTTTTCTGCAGTTTGAGAATGGTCTCACTCTGTTGCTCAGGACAGTGTGCAGTGGTGTCATCATAGCTCATTGCAACCTCAAATTCCTGACTCAAGCCTCAGGCTCCCACATAGCTGGGACTATAGGTACTCACCTCCACACTCAGCTAATCTTTAAAATTTTTTTGTAGCAATAGGGTCTCACTAGCTTGCCCAGGCTGGTCTTGAAATCCTGGCCTCAAGCAGTCCACCTGCCTCAACTTCCCAAAGTGTAAGGATTACAAGCCAGAAACAAGTTGCCCTGCCCAAAGTGCATTTAAGCCTTATGCTATCCTAAAAAAAGATGATCTGATATAATCCTATCATTTTTAAAGATAATGCTATCAATTGATATGGAAAGTTCTAAACTTTTTTAAGGTTTAAGAGTCCTATACCTGTATCAATTGGAATTGTAATTCTACTAAGAATTTAGGTCTAAGGTGTGGTGGCTATCACCTGTAATCCCAGCACTTGGGAGGCCCAGGAGGGTGGATCCCCTGAGCTCAGAGTTTGAGACTAGCCCAAGCAAGAGACCCCTCTAAAAAATAGCTGAGTGTTGTGGCAGGCACTTATAGTCCCAGCTACTCTAGAGGCTGAGGCAAGAGAATTGCTTAAGCCCAAGAGCTTGAAGTTGCTGTGACCTGTGACACCTCACCACTCTACCAAGGGCGACAAAGTAAGACTCTGTCTCAAAAAAAAAAGAAAAGAAAGAAAGAAAGCAACAGAGTGAGACCATTCTCAGCTTTTGACCAATGAAGGGAAACAATTGAAAGAATTTAGGTCTACAAAATAACAGAACAGTCAATTGATTTGATCAATTTAGAAAAACAGGTCAACTCTGTAGGAGAGAAGTAAATTGGCTAAGAAAAAGTCATCAAATTGATGTTACTAATAATACAATGTGGCTAGAATTTTTATTTGGTTGGACTTATTCAAACATTCAAAAGCTGCAGTGAAAATAATATTGCTATTTTGCAGGGGGGAAGGAAAAACTAAGTAAGTCATCATGGACAAAAATAGCCCATTGGGAAGTGACAGACTTATGAGCCGAGCTCATGAACCAAGCCTGCACTTGGTCTACCAGTTCTCTGTATTCAAGCCCCATGATTCACCCATGGAAACATTGCCTTTTAAATTCTCCATAGACACACATCAGTGAACGCTTACAGTCCTTTTAAAAGATTAACCATCAGGAAGCAATTAGGGAAGGGACTGCATTTGTGTCTAACAACCAAGGTACTTTCCTTTCCATTACTTGCATATCCACTTAGGGAATGTGTAAGGGATTATCTTCTCTAACTGCGGCTGTCACTCGTAATGTACACATTATGCTGACTTCAAAGGGGTACCAGGCTCAAAGGGCAGGAACGCACAACTGAAGACGTAAAGGTGCTCAAATAAGAACCATCAAAGTACAGCAGACATGGAAAACAAAACACTGAAGTCCTTAAATTCAGTTTTATGAACTAAGCCGTAAAATTAAACAATGTAACCAAGCCAAAGGCTCACACAGCTATGGGAAAAATCAGGGGCAAGAAGTTGCTCCAAACGCATCTCATCGTTACTAGTTAGAAGCGCTGGTTTCCTTTGAAATGGCATGTTTCACAATGAAATAGACTGCAAGCTAGCTTTAAAAAAATCTTGTTTTTAGGGAAAATAAGTGTTGCCTGAAAGAATAATAGATTCTGTTTTAAATCCTCCAGGTTATAAATTGAGCTTTTGACCAATGAAGGGAGACAATTGGCTCCAGAACAGAAGCACCCCAGAGGCAGTGATTTCTATTTAATCTCTCCCTAGCAAAAGGAAAAAAAAAAAAAAGTCACCTCAACTGAAACTAATACAGATTCTGTGGCAGAATGCACCATGACAGCTAACAGTGCAATGGCCGTCTGTGATTAATGAATTTTCCTTTATAAAAAAAAAATAGAAAAGAAATGTCATGCTTGGGAAACACATGAACTATACGAGTTTATATTTGGCCAACTCTTGTCCCCCCACCTGTTCATTCAGGCATTAGACCCAAGCACTTGTAAAGCAAATACGTGTATCTGTACAGCAACGGGTAAAAATAGACGGAACTATTCTGGTAACGCTATCAAAATGACGTGACCAAATAGAAGATCATGTTCCATGGGATACAGTAGCCAAATTAGATGTTTCCTCACGTTTTAAGATCGGCTTGTCTTATTCACTGTGTATAAAATAGCTGACCTCCATTCCAGGAGAATGAGTAGCAAGCGAATTTAATGCTGTTCCCTCAGGGGTTCAAACACTGGTTTCATTGCCTCTGAGGCAAAGTTTCTAAATGTGTTACTGTTACACAGAGAGCCAGGGCATAGCTGAGAAGGAACGTGTCATTCAACGGCCACTGTACCAGTTTTGTGGGATAATCATGGTATTTCAATGTTCAACTCTTGGGGAATTTTAGAAGTTGAATAAATCATGATCCTTTGGAGTAAGCTTCCATATAGACATATATTTATTTGGTTATTTATATTTATAAAATCTATACAAAAAGGAGTTCCCAAGGACAGTCAATCATAGAAGACCAGCCAGTAGTATCAATCCCTGGCTGGCTATCCATTACTATACTGACAATGAGTTCTTTGAACATATTGGGATTGATTGAATCGTGGTTCACAATTTTGCACGTTTCCTGTGTTAAATTATTCATCCCCGCCTTGTGTTACGTGACATGGAAATGCTGTCCACTGTGGGTAAATTGTTTTCCCCACCCCATTGATTTGGGGTTTAGCTTTATGGCCTACTTCAGCAATCAAATGCTCCTAGATGTGATATGAGGACTTAAATGCACTTAGATCACTAAGTGTGATTTCATTTAAGCTTTTATGCTCCCGTCCTGTGCTGTGAAAGGAACGTATATGTCCCAAGAAGCTACTGGTCAAAAGGGGACAGGCCAAGCCTGGCCAGTTGCAGCTGACCCTCAGACTCACATGGGAGGCATAAATTCCTATTGATTCCCACCTTGAAGTTGGAGAAGGTTGGTTGTGCCACATTATTATAGCAATAGGTCATCTCAGTACCTCATCATGTACACTTCCTTCAGTCCTGTGCCGATACATTTAAACTGAGGTCTGGACCATGTGTAGTTATTAACTAGGCAAAGAGTGGCCGTGGAAGAGTATTCCTGGAAGGAGTGTACGTGTTAATTCTCCCAACTCAAATGTACACTTCTTTGGGACAGGGGACCACAGTGTAGATTCCCAGCACACCGTACACAATGGCTGGCCCAAGAGTGGGTTCAAGAAATGTGTGTTAAATAATTTTTTTTAAAAGATAACACTGTTCTACTACTTAGTGGTTGGGTAAGAAACTTCACTTTTTTGAGTTTTAGTTCTCAACAACTGGAAAATCAATAATACTTCATAAGACAATGAAGATTAAATAAACTAACTATTGATGTTGTAAGTGTCTGACACATCAGTGCCTAAAAGGTGTGTGGTAACCAATAGCTTTTATTATGATTAGAACAATAAATTCATCTGCCCTCTGTCTACGAGAGTGATTTATTTGTTTTAAGGCGATATCTCTGCAATCACAAAAGAAATAAATTAGAGGCTCGGCACCTATAGCTCAACGGGCTAAGGCGCCAGCCACGTACACCTAAGGTGGCGGGTTTGAATCCCCAGCCCGGACCCGCCAAACAACAATGACATGACGGCTGCAACCAAAAAACAGCCGGGCGTTGTGGCGGGCGCCTGTGGTCCCAGCTACTTGGGAGGCAGAGGCAGGAGACTCGCTTGAGCCCAGGAGTTGGAGGTTGCTGTGAGCTGTAATGCCAGGGAACTCTACCCAGGGGG